>VMBQ01007229.1:27811-39770 GCA_007657795.1 Dreissena rostriformis | reverse complement strand
ATATATATATATATATATCGTGGAAATATACTTTAAAGCTTAAAACTCCTGTAAATATTTTCCATAAAAATAACCCCATATGTACTGTGATTGATCGCTGGCGTTGTAATCGACCCTGAAAATATATTTTGACTGGTTGTTGGTTTTCGAAAAAATAGCACTTTCTCCAAAATTATGACCGAACGTGAGTGTGTATGGATTTTTAAATAATAGTATTCGGTAAGGCGGTCAACGTCCAATTTAAAAATGAAGCTTAAAAGTGATTCCGCCTGCTTGTTTTTTTTGCTTTAGTATTCACCGGTGATGAATAGTAATGTGCATGTGAACGCAAAGGAAGGAACTTTGGCCGCGAACGATTTTCACTTGTGTATTATGAACTATATATCATGGTACAATTCTGGTAGAAACGTCTCTTTACATGGCTGGCAAAATTTGCTAACCCATTAACAGCTTCAAAACCAAGATGTGGTAAGATGCTCGAAACTGAATTAATTGTAGCTTCAACACTTCGATTTATTGAATTATGGCAGTTTTGACAATTTTACAAGTATATACAAATAAAAGTTTTTTTGTTGCGTGGAAGCATATCATCTTTAAATGACTGGTGGAGGATCGGTTACCAAATTTATTTTGTGGGGGCATCACTGTCTGCGACGCACCGTGTTTGCTATCTATATATCATATAATAACATATGTTACATCCTCGGATGATGAATATTATTATTTTTTTCCAATCTCACGTTAATTAATTATGACTATCACAGGAAACGAAAACACATTCTTTATGTAATAAACTTCTCATCTAAATCGTCAAAATACGATATTTTCCACCATAAAAATAACTGTATGTTTCTCATAACATACCGTATACCTTTGATACCTTTTCAATAACAGCGCCCTCCCCCTTCAACTTATGCCTGCATAAACCGCTATTAACCGAGTCAACATCATTGTGAGCTAAATGTTCCTTCTTCAAACGGTGTACTTTTGATGATATCATCCAAACTAACTTATCACTTTAAGTCTGCCAACGATCGGCGCATATCGTCCCATTTACATTGTGTTATGCCCCCGGTAGGGTGGCATATAGTGATCACACTGTCCGTCTGTCTGTCTGTCCTTCTGAAATTCCGTCACACTTGCGTTTAGGTTTCGAAAATTGGTCATAACTTGTGCAATATTGATCATAGCAACTTGATATGTGGCATGCATTTGTATCTTATGGAGCTGCAAATTTTGAGTGGTGAAAGGTCAAGGTCATCCTTCAAGGTCAAAGGTAAAAAAAAATCAAAGCGGCGCAGTAGGGGGCATTGTGTGTCGGACAAACACATCTCTTGTTTAATTCACAATCAAACAGGTCAACACAATTGCAAGCTAAAGTTTTCTTTCTATACCCTGTTACAGGCATAAGTCACGAGCCTTTCACGTCAAACCAAGCCATGATATTGTGGGCTGCAATGAAGACTTGCTGATTGCAAGTGTTATAACGGCGTTTACTTGGTGTGATTATGACAGACGTTCCGCATATCCGCAGATGTATTTCGCTACTGGCGACTACGCAGGAAAACCAGAACCAATGACAGGTAAAACATTTGAAATTGAAGGTACTTGAATCTCACGTTCTTGGAGTGTGGCATTTCAAAACAATCATACCGTGCCTGAGCTAATATATTGTATGCAAATATACGAAAGGTTGAAGGGTGTGCACAACTGAACGTTAACATGGGATATAGCAGTTAAAGAGGAGACTGGCGTAATCCATCACAGTCATCCATTGGTATAGACGACTTAAACACGAAGAAATTATTATGAAGTTGTTTCCGTTATTAAATTGACCTACATATCTCACATTGAGCCCACACAAATAGTTCCGATCTTGTGAAACAAAGTTTGTGACGTATATGCTTTTTGTTTTCATCGGCTTAAACAAGATTTAATTTTGTGAATGTTTAACCACTCGAAATAACTGCATCTTGGTTTAACTTTTCCTCATAAGACATCGAACTCGATGTGTATGTATAGATACACGACTAAAGAGATTTATAATATAGATTAATGATCCTAAAGAGAAAAGTGATGATTTCTAAAACATAGCTTCTTACTTTTTATGTATACAACAACGTGCAATGTTAAATGTTCCTTTTGGCTTTGCTTTGAATGCAACAATGTGCTACTGTTATATTAATAAAAAAAAACACGTTCTGTTCCAGTATATGCGATCAAACTAGAACGTTTAATTTGTAAAATATACATCAGAACATTTGGGTTCTTTTCTAATTATTCAATCAGACCATTTATTATATACATTTCATTGTCACGTTATATTTCAGGAATGGCTATCGCAGATGGATTTGCAATTTTCATCAAATAGAAACGTCAGGCAAAAGGAAATTGATACATATTCTTTGTTAACGTACTATATCCGTACTTTTTTCAACTTTATTGTATCTTAAACAGATATTTGAATATATCGATGTGTTTATATGTCAATTGTTCTACGACGGCATCAGCGGAAAATATTTGTTTTAAATAACAAAGTGAAACTTCCTTCGTGAGAACAGTGGTATAGATAACAGTTCGTATTTCATATATTGTATGATGCAGTTTTACAAGTATGTAATTCCTTAAAGCGAATGCCTGATTTTGCGCAACTTTTGTCCAATGTTTGTTGAAACCGAATTCAATTTTAGTGGAAGTAAAGTTTTGCTTATTGATACTTTTGCATTTTGTGAAACTATTTTAGTATTTATTAAAATCAGGATGTAAATATTCAGAAAATGGTGTTTATTGATATGTCAAGTGTTTTGATAGATCAAAAAGAAAATGAAAGTATGAGAGAAGAACTTAACAAATACAAAAATAGTAACTACATCTTTCATTAAACGTTTTTTTACTCCATGCTAGAAAGCAACATATTTATAATCAAAGGCTAAAACTATTGAAGCAGGTTTTCATTATTGATGAATTGGTGAATATGTATCAAAGTTTCATTAGAAGCATTACGAGTTATTTCTATTAGACAGAGGTCCATTTAACTCTGTAGAGCCGTTCTGAGAAAACCTACAATAAATGCATGATCAGTTTTAAGCGTAAATATATGCAAGTGTATTAAGTATGAGTGTAACTCTGAACAGTTAACTTTTATAGCACGTATGTGAGATGGACATTATTTAAAGTTTAACACATCGGATATATTGATTAAAATCAGTTAGATACTTCAAAAACACAACAAAAACACCAACGTATATATGAGTGTAACTTTGAACAGTTAACTTTTATAGCACGTATGTGAGATGGACATTATTGAAAGGTAAATAATCAAATGTATTGATTAAAATCAGTTAAATACTTAAAAAACACAACAAAAACACCTACGTATATATGAGTGTAATTTTGATCAGTTAACTTTTATAGCACGTATGTGAGATGGACATTATTGAAAGGTAAACACATCAAATATATTGATTAAAATCAGTTAGATACTTCAATAACACAACAAAAACACCTACGTATATATGTGAATAACTGTTGCATACTTTCCCATAAGCTGCCACTGACGCGTTTATTTTTTTTCTTTAAATTCGGATTTTCGCGATACCTTGTGCCCTTTCTTGAATTAACCGCGCGTTAAAATGTACTTTTTTAATTTGCTTCTCCATGCCTCTTATCCTCCTGGGTAAAGTACGACGTGTGAATTTATTATCCAAATGCTTTCTCGTCGAAAAAGTATATACAATTTCAAGAGGATACCTTATATAAATAAACAAACACGAACACGATTTGGCCGCTTATGTTACAAAAGAAGGCGGTCATACATGTACTTTCATTTTTTAATAAAGTATGCAAATTGACATAGAATGCAAGTGATTTTAGTCAATATGTTATCGTTTCGATTTCTATCGGTTATCCGGTGAATTGACCGATTATATTATTATAGTTTAACCGGTTTATGTTTAAGTTACCTGTTGCATCCCTATATTTTTTTATTTTTTTTTTGATTACGATGATTTCAATATAAGTTTTGCTCGTTAACAAAGTGTGTGGAGTTTTTTCACATGCATAATGTAAATCACTAGTAAAACTATTTAAATGTCTTCAATGTTGTTTGTTACAATTGTATTCTTTCAAAACGCCCTTCATAGTATTTCTATGATGTTTTTGTAAATGTTCTGGTTTTTTTAGGGTATCTATTTTTAATTTTAGTAAAAAAAAATATAAAAAGCTAAAATGAAAGGAAAATCTATACTAGAGTGAAAATGTGACATTGTTAACAACCGACAATTATTTATTCATAGTTAGACGAATGTATTGCTTATTATATCAGCAGATGTATGCAACTACATAAATAATGTATATGTTATTGTATGTTGTAATAATTATTATAGAAGTGTTGAAAATAATTTTTGCCTGGAAAGGATAATAAAGATTCTTTAATGAGATGATGTTCATAATCTACCAAACCGTGCGCATAAATTCTGAGTACCTAATAAAATTCAGTCGTTGTTGAATTAATTCACCTTTAATATCATAACTCTTGTTTAGTTATACAACAATACATCAAACCGGGAGTTTTAATAAGTTATAGTTCAAACTAGACCGTTTTAAAATCCATTTTGCGATAAAAACAATGCTAGTTTTTTTAACATGAAGAAAACATTTGACATTAAAAACAAAACATAAATTGTCTGACTTGCTAACAATATCGATTAGCTGAAAACGATTGATTCATTTCCAGATTTTATTTCCAAAAGTCATTATTTATAAATGTCCACACGATTTAAGCTGAAGAAACGTGCACACAAACATAAATTTCAATTACCATTAGTATTGAATTATATATGGTGTTAATGATATTTATTCAATCAAAGGCTGTGCATATTTACATTGAAGTTCATATGTTTTCACAACGACATCAGTCGAACATATGTGTTTAAAGTTAGAAGTTGTTTCACCTTTTATGAGAACTATGGTATTAACGATAGGTTGCATTTAATATATTTTATAAAGCAGCTTTATATTTTATGTCTATTCAGTAAAGCGATCTGCTACTTTACCGCAACTTAGATATTGCGTCCGATGTTTATTGACAATTTCTTTAGTGAAAGTCACGTTTTTGTTATTAATAGATGTTAATTTTGTTATTTTTTTGTACTTCTTGAACGCATATTTAGTGTTCCTTTATTTTCAAATAAGAATGCGATGACTTCCACTGATCGAAATTTCGCATTTTAATCCATCATTTTTAAAACGCGTATACTATTATGAAATGGTTATTTTTTTAAAAAGGGATTTTCCATGAATCCCAATTAAAAGGGGCATTTTCCAGGGTTTTATTTAATAAAAAACTCAATTGTTTGTTACTATTTATTGGTAACTTATGAAAAATTCACAAAATAGACATGCTTATTTACTGAACAAAGACACAAAATGTTATGCCAGCGGAACAAAATTCCCAACATTTCAACTCAAAAGCAAATCGCTTCCATTTCAAATAATTTCTTATTTACAGGCCCAAACTCAAATGTTACGCCAGCGGAACAAAATTCATAACATTTCAACAGAAAGGCAATCACTCACAAATTTTCTATCAATTCTTAATTTTACAGAACCAATTTCAAAATGTTATGCCAGCGGAACAAAATTCATAACATTTCAAAAGAAAGAGAATCGATCACCACTTATTTTTAGACCCAAATTTAAAATGTTATGCCAGCGAAACAAAATTCATAACATTTCAAAAGAAAGTGAATCGCTTGCATTTCAAATAATTTCTTATTTACAGACCCAAACTCAAATGTTATGCCAGCGGAACAAAATTCAGAACATTTCAACAGTAAGGCAATTTCTCACAAATTTTCTATCATTTCTTATTTACAGAGCCAATTTTAAAATGTTATGTTAGCGGAACAAAATTCATAACATTTCCACAGAAAGTGAATCGCTTGCATTTCAAATAATTTCTTATTTACAGACCCATACTCAAATGTTACGCCAGCGGAACAAAATTCATAACATTTCAACAGAAAGGCAATCGCTTACAAATTTTCTATCATTTCTTATTTACAGAGCCAAATTTAAAATGTTATGTTAGCGGAACAAAATTCATAACATTTCAACAGAAAGTGAATCGCTTGCATTTCAAATAATTTCTTATTTACAGACCCACACTCAAATGTTACGCCAGCGGAACAAAATTCATAACATTTCAACAGAAAGGCAATCGCTTACAAATTTTCTATCATTTATTATTTACATACCCAAAATTAAAATGTTATGCCAGCGGAACAAAATTCATAACATTTTAACAGAAAGGGAATCGCTCGCCAATTTTCTATTATTTCCTATTCACAGACCCAAATTCAAAATGTAATGCCAGCGGAACAAAATTAATAACATTTTTAAAGAAAGTGAATCGCTTGCCTTTCAAATAATTTCTCATTTACAGACCCAAACTCAAATGTTACGCCAGCGGAACAAAATTCATAGCATTTCAACAGAAAGACAATTGCTCACAAATTTTCTATCATTTCTTATTTACAGATCCAAATTCAAAATGTTATACCAGCGGAACAAAATTCAGAACATTTGAAAAGAAAGTGAATCGCTTGCATTTCAAATAATTTCTTATTTACAGACCCAAACTCAATTGTTACGCCAGCGGAACAAAATTCATAGCATTTCAACAGAAAGGCAAATGCTCACACATTTTCTATCATTTCTTATTCACAGACCCAAATTCAAAATGTTATGCCAGCGGAACAAAATTCATAACATTTAAAAAGAAAGTGAATCGCTTGCATGTCAAATAATTTCTTATTTACAGACCCAAACTCAAATGTTACGCCAGCAGAACAAAATTCATGGAACAATATTCATAACATTTCAACAGACAGGAAATCACTAACCAATTTTCTATCATTTCTCATTTACAGACCCAAATTTAAAATTACTCCAGCATAATGAAATTCCAACATTTATTATTATAACTTTACTTTACAGAAGTAATCATTCTTATTAAAAAAAAGAGAGTTGTGTTCGTCAGAAACACAATGCCCCTACTGCGCCGCTTTGATTATTATTTTTTACCTTTGACCTTGAAGGATGACCTTGACCTTGCCCTTTCACCTTTCAAAATGTGAATCTCCATGAGATACACATGCATGCCAAATATCAAGTTGTTATCTTCAATATTGCAAAAGTTATGGCCAATGTTAAAGTTTTCAGATGCACAGACTGACGGACAGTATAATTGCTTTATGCCACCCTACCGGGGGGCATAAAAACAGCAATCACATTTATAAATATGATGTTTTATAACCAAAACGAAGTCAAATATAGTCTGTATCAAGACATTCCAGAAACTGTCAACCTCATACACTGACGACATACCACTTAAGCCTTTAAAGTTAACATAACAGTTATTAAAAAAGTTACATTAAATCCAGTTGGCCAAGTTTTTTTTAAGTCACAAAATATGTTTCATTAGCAAAATCACAATTTGAAAATGTAACGTGAAAACCAAATTTTTATATGAACTGAAACAATATCAGTTGGTCACAATATGAACCAACTACCAAAAGTTGCAAGACTAATATTTCTCTTCAACCAAATATAATCATGTATTGCAAAACAAAACAAAACATATTCACAGAAGAAGTAATAACTAATATATGTATACAAAATAAATATTTTTACATAACTATAATAAATATACATGAGCTTGTAACAAAACACCTGATTATAACTTATTCAAGTTTCATAATAAATATTAATTTAATATCAAACAATACAAATAATTATCACTATTTAATTAATATGATGGTGTTACCATGAGGAATAGAAATGAACTCATCCACATAAAAACACATCATTTGATTTCCACTCAGGACGATATTTTATTTTGAATTCTCAAACACAAAAACGTACCATCACAACTTGCAATCTAAAAAAACAAGAGCTGTTTGTAAAACACGCATGCCCCCCAAATGGGCTGTCTGTTGTAGTGGCAGCCATTGCGTGAATACGTTAGAGTATGATTGGCAATTTACAGAAGAATTGCTCGCATGACTCATGGAGTTTGTGACTTATCATAGCAACTTGATATTTGGCATGCATGTGTATCTCATGGAGATTCACATTTTGAGTGGTGAATGAATTAATATTACTACGCAATGTAAGATACAATTAATTTTGTGTTTTTGCTTTTATTTTATCAATTCATAACTACTATTTTGATTGCAGCAGGCATGAATTATATTTTAAAAAATATTGTAGGCTAAATACAATACTATGTTAGTGTGATTGTTTACTTATCCGTACAATTGTTCATATAACATGGTAACATCAAGAAAATATGCGCTTATATAAAAATATCCATCATTAAATTTCTATACTCAAATAGTATCCAGTTGAAATTGGGCAATATAATTTGGTCAAAGGTTAAGAGATATTCGACTTGCAACGAAACACAGTTTTTTATCGCCGATATGTTAACGTACTTTTAAGTTGTATGATGCGATTCATAGGTTATATATTTTCAGTAAGAACGAAGGGTCAAATTATTTTTGATTCATGAAATTTATGTTTGATGTCATACGGTTTTCGGCACTTATTTCGGAATCGATTTACAAAACCATCAAGTATGTTAAACCAAAATTAAACATTTTATTCATTTTGAGTACCAAGTGTAAAGTGTTACCAAGTCTCAAATAAATCATGTCGGACAAAAAAAGGCGAGTTATTCTTCTCGCTTTAACAAAAAAACAACACGAGATTCATAAATAGAAAAGCAAACACCAGAAATATCCGCTTACAGCCTCTTATAACGCTCAAAATTAACGAAAATGCCGTTATATATTTCGTAAAATAAAGTAAACATATACATAATTAGTGTTCCTTGTAGTAAAAGCCAAAATTTCAACGTTAAATGTGCTCTCGTTACATAGATTTAACACGATACAAAATGCTCTTTTTTATTTTGTATGTGGTACAATATATTCAACGCATGTTCATATACCAATTTAGTGTTCATGTGTCGTATGAAAAGATATCATTGCGGGAAATAAAAATAAAATTTATTGTGCCAAACAAAAATACAAAAGAGCATTTTATATATTGTGAAATCTGTGTTACCCGACCACATCTAGCGTTAAAATTGTCGCTATTAAATTATATAAGGAACACTGATTATTTTTGTGTCAACTTTATTTTTCGAAATATATAATGAAAGCTTCGTTCATTTTGAGCGTTATAGAGGCTTTATCTATTCATACGACACATGAACACTAACATGGTACCATTTTAGTGATATTGTGTCGTATGAATAGATATATTTGCAGGAAATTAAATGGAATGTATTGTGTCACAAAAAAATAAAAACGTGAATTTTATATCTACAAACATCTATGTTACCAGACCATATCTGGCGTTGAAATTTCGGAAATGTCTATATGGAACACTGATTTTTATTTTTTTTAACTTCATTTTCCGAAATATTGTACGAAATTTTCGTTGATCTTAAGTAGTAATGGGGCTTTAAGATGACTGACGTGGGCTAGTAACGGTATCATTAATTCAGTGATGACGTAATAAAAAACCGCGATCATGTTCACTGTTCGGAAATATTCATATGTCTAACCAGAATCGTTCATACGACACTTTGACACAATATTGGTTCTGCAACAAATGTGAGTTAATTCGTTTTTGGCGTTAACGTGTTCAATGGAGTAAACACTATTTGATTGACGGAAATAAAATGCGTACATTGAAACCGTAAAATAAATAACCAATAGAAGTGGTTAAAAATACACTTTTTTACTGTTCGTGTTTTAATTCATATAAAGTGTTAGGTCGTGTTGATCTATATTTCTTAAAAACGCTCGTTTAATTGGCACAAATTACACATAAAGTTTACATTTGCGTAACGTTGTCGTAAGGCATCCACCTGAGGTCGACAAAGAGAACCCCAATAAGGGAACTGGCTGCTTGTATTCGTAAATCCACCTATTTAGTATTAAATAGAAACTACATGAAACGTATTCACAAAAAGGTGTACATTTCTTAATCAATTTAAACAAAGATTAAATAACGTATGCACGTGTATAAGATAAATTGACTTATATTTATTGCAGCTGCGTAGTAAAGAATCGATATTCCATGGACACGTAGAATTTTGACGCCACTACCCAGTAAACATAATCACTCATCAATAACTTGAAAAATACGATGTGTTTTCATAATCACTTTATAATTATATTTAAACAAATTACATAAAACATAGGCGTATATGATGGCCACTATATCTAACCAATATCCTGCACCTGTGCTGTCTGTTGGGTAAAAATGAACCATACACATCGGCAGACTTAATCTCTTAAGTGGGATCACTATCATTTGCATCTCAGTCCCCTATGTTGGATGGTGTTTCACTTCGTAAGGGCAATGCTGTCTTACCGGACCTGCGTTACAATGATTGAACCCGCTTATCATGCTGTAAGAGTCTTCGTCTGCATAAGTAGCTTTTCCTAACCACACTGTTCAATCGACTAACGCTACGTCTGCGGTTCATACATCGGCCGCGCTACTGTATACATGTCAGTAAAAAGCGGAGTGTAAGTATTTCCATATTTTTTATATTTTACGTATTGAATTCAGCAGGTTTGAGTGTATTCTTTGAAAGGTCAGTAAGAAGGACTTTGTGAACGTAATCCCCACCTTCCTACCTGCTTACTTTTCAAGAAATCAGTTAGAATGTGGTCACAAATCAAACAAAATTCAACACTCTCTCAGTCAAACTCTAATTACACAGGATTTAGACCAAAGATAAATATGAACAACATTTTATTGAAATCTTTTATCATTTGTCTTCGGTTATTCAATCAACGATTAAATTCGAGTGGGTTTTCAAAAACGCCTCACGACATCGGCCGTGGCTAATTATTAGATGGTCATGCCAACGGCTACGAAAATAAAATTATGCTCAAGCCATCGGCTAAGACAACGGAAAATGACATGTTGAGATGTGGACGTTATTCCCTGCTCAGAACGGTAAAATTGGTAATTTTAACTGTGTACATATTCCCTGTATTTTAGACACGGTGAATTGTGGCGTTCAACTAAATTGTTTATAATACCCGGGAACAGTGCAGCTGTAGCGATGCAATAGTAGCACTTAAAGAAGTCCATTTTCAGTCATTGGTGTACCTAAAATACATAATGTGTTGTTTTTTTAAAAAGCAAAAGCAGTAAATCATACGAGAGATATCATACGAGAGACTTTTACTTTGTTTGAAAGCAGACTTCTGTGTACGGAATCCGGATAGTGCCATCTATAATATCGCTCTTCTTTCATCAAGCACGACACACGAAGCCATACACGATATTTTGCTCTACAAACGAAGCGACACACGATATTTTTCGCGATACTCAAAGCGACACACGCTATTTTGCGCGACACATGATATTTTGCACGATACACGAAGCGACTTGTGTAGGTAGCCCAAAAGGCGATATATCGTGGTAAATATCGCGTGTCACTTTGAGTAACGCGCAAAATATCGTGTGTCGCTTCGTGTATCGCGCAAAATGTCGTGTGTCGCCCTTTGAACGCGAGGCACGATATTTTGCGCGATTCTCAAAGCGACACACGATATTTTGAGCGACACTCGAAGCGACACACGCTATCTTGCGCGATACTCAACGCGACACGCGATATTTACCACGATATATCGCCTTTTGGGCTACCTACACAAGGGCGATATTTCGTGGTACATTCTCGCGCGTCGCTTCGTGTATCGCGCAAAATATCGTGTGTCGCTTCGTGTATCGCGCAAAATATCGTGTGTCGCTTTGAGTATCGCGCAAAATATCGTGTGTCGCTTCGTGTGTCGCGCAAAATATCGTGTATCGCTTCGTGTGTCGTGTGTCGCCCGTGATGAAAGAAGGGCGAGATTATAGATGG
>VMBQ01007229.1:11190-24904 GCA_007657795.1 Dreissena rostriformis | reverse complement strand
TTGGTAACTCTTGTGAAACCTTTAATGCTTGATTATTAATTTAACCCTTCCCTGTTATATCGGTCCTCGGATGTTTCGCCCCCAAGACGTTTCCGCCCTGGTCGTTTCGCACCTGGTCGTTTCGCCCCCATATTAGCGGAACACTAGGTGTTGAGTAGTTTAATTGGTGACCATTATATAATCATCAAAGAAAGTATCCTGAATCAATAATGTAAGTATATCACGACGTTTCCGCCCTCGTCGTTTCGCCCCCAATTTTAATTTTAATAAGAGGATATTTATCACGTCAATGATTAAACTTATAGTCTAGAGTAGTAACAAAAAACTAAAAAGACAATTTTTCTGACCTATTTATTTATTTATTTATTTATTTGACATACAATAACGTACAATAATAGTGTAAAACAACGTGATGAACACATACGATATTTCAGTAGTTTAGTTACATAACACGACAATGAAAGCATTCTTTATTTATATATTTTATGAAGTACATAAACATAACAGCGTCTAAGCAACATGAAGAAAAGTCCGTAGAGTCTATGTGTTTATTTATTTGGCATACTTCTTCCTTTGATGATTATATAATGGTCAACACCTAGTGTTCCGCTAATATGGGGGCGAAACGACCAGGTGCGAAACGACCAAGGCGGAAACGTCTTGGGGGCGAAACATCCGAGGTCCGTTGGAACAGCCCAAAGCCTCTGAACTTTTTCTCCATTCTAAGACTAGCCATAACACATTGCCGGTAAACAGGTAGGACAGTTGAAGTCTTACTCGGTTTGAAATCAACCACTTTCCCATCAATTTTCCTCCTCGAATTGACTGCCTGAATCTTCCTTGCACCCGAATGCAACACACTAAATCCATGAAAGTAACGATTGTCAAGCAATACAAACAGTTGAAACACACGCTTTCCATAAAACTTAATGAAAAATTTTAATAAAATAACACCATATTGATTGTAAAAGTTGACGTTACGCGCGAAATGTTGAAGCTCAAAAGCGTCATAACAATGGACGAATTTCCGTTTCATGCGCGTTGAGAAGTGTCTACGTCATGTGACGTAATTACACATTTTTCGTGGAGAACACACAGTAACAAACAAAGTTCATTTCTTTTTTCATCGCGATTTATTTTTGTTGAATATTTTCTAATACAATGCTTGCTAATGTTCGTGAAATACAATTTTACAGCGCGGCGGCCAATATGGCCGCCACGACAAGAAAACGCGACTGCTCTACTCGATTGTCAAACTTAGACTATCATTTTAGAAAAACGAAAAAATCAAAACTGACCAAACAGGCTGTATTCGTTTTCTGATTGGTCATCATATCTATGTCGGTTGACCGACTCTCTTATGTTCCAGTTCAATGACGCGCAGAAACACGCTAGACCAAATTATCATGTTTGAACCTTGCAGACAGGATGTTTTTGATGGCTTTTCAAGATAAGTTTATTCAGACTGTGTTTCATTACTAATCTTGTATGACATCTTTATGTATATACCTATAGGCAGTCACATTTTGATTTGCACCGTGCTAACCGTGGTACATTTTAATATAAACTCAATTACGTTCTCTTATGATTTGGTAAATATTTAAATTAAGATTCTATATTTTTATTTACACCATTATTTTTTGCTATAATTAAACATCTATTATATTCTATTCTTTATAATTAAACATCTATAAATAATCTCCAAAATTCAAGAATCCTACATATTAATTATGGTTGTTGTGATAAAAGGTTTATTAATAATTTTCTACAATTATTAATTTATAAATACCAACTACGTTACAGTCAATCCCAAAATAGGTGGAGGAAATACCACAGCGGGTTTCGGAAATTGCCGATCGACAAAATCATAGTTTTTTAGTAACACATTTTTTTAAAAAGATTTCAATCGTTTTACGACGTATATATTTATCAAATAGCATTTTTCGTTCTAATCATGACCTTTCTCCTTTAAGAAAATATATTGTTCACAAATGTTTGTCTCAACTTATTCCACCTTTGCAAATGTATTCCCTATTATACTTTATTTCAAAGAAATAAGAACAAATTGCAACAATGCATTTTAAACCTTGAAGTTAAAGCGGGACTGTACGATTTTTATATGTGTTAAATTTTAATATATTGATAAAATTATGTTACGATGACACAAAATAGGCAATACAAATTATACATTGAAGATGAATTTCATAAAATTCAGCAAAGACAAGTGAGCGCTGGTTAAAGCCGATGCCGACACTTTTACTCGTATTTGTTAGGAAATAAAAATGTGTCTTTGTGTCGTATAAACGAATCTGCACATAAACTAAATTTAGATTCACATTGTTCATGCATTATATATATATTTTTTTATATATGCTGGGAATTTGGCTGGAAGCCATTTTCAATTTCAGATTTAAATATCTGGCTTATTTCGCATTTTTCGACACATGTTCTTCTTAACTTTTATTTTAATTTATATTGAAATATATGTATACTAATTTTTAACACATTTTTATAAAAAATCATAAATATTTGACAAAATCGTACAGTCCCGCTTTAAAGCGTAAACATTCAGAGCGGATACTATTACAAAATCAATATGTGTAATTTTGACATTGAGTTTGAATGCCATCGACTTTGATCGAAAGCGCTCGTCGCATAAAGTCCAATAATTAGATTCGTCCTTGTTTTGAATACTGCATTTGAACGGGTATAGTAAGCAGTGGCGCATTGACGCAAGAAGATTGGGAGTAATTATGAGGCACCAGGATATTTTTATTTTTCTCGGCTGTATCGGTAAGTTGTTCATTTTAATATGTTATTTAATGCATGTTTTTATGTCATCATTTTACTTACCAATACACTAGCATTTTAATCGTACACATTATTAAAAAATAAATTTATGAACGAACATGATTGACGTTCGCGTTCAAATGTGTGGTAAAAACACGAAGGCTTAATGTAAATAGTTTTAGAGCACGAAAAGAACGTTTAATAATTTAATTTTATACGTTTATATCTGTTATACTTGTAAGTAAATACACAGCCAGGCTTGTAGCGCCGCATAAACGTTTACTCGTTAAAAACATCAACTTATTGTTTACTTCGAAAATATGGAATATCTACTTTTTTTTTGGGGGGGGGGAGGGTGGTGAATCATCAATCCTGTGGTTGGTGTATTTCCGTGTTATCAGGTGACGATTATTGGTATACAGAGGAGAAAACTTTAAACAAAACAACATACATACATTTAAAACCTATACTTTTTAATTATGAAATTCGGATAGGATCGGTCCAAGCTGTATTTTAAGTATACAAACATCTTATTTTCATATTACTTAGTTGCCGCTTTACTATATAATAACGCATCTCCAATTAGTGAAGTGTTTTTATAATTAGTCAGAGTAGGTCAATCCTTCCAACTCGGCTTTGAATACTGCCTTATTAAAAAGTATGTTCGATGATTTTTGGGTAGAATTGAATCTGCGTAATGAATCCTGAATTGGTGTTTGTCGTTAAATGTGTTCAGGAGCTATCTCCAACTCACAAACGTACTAAATACTGCTCTGAACACTTCTGAAAATTGCGTTTTAAAGTGGACGGGACTCCGTTCTATCGAATACTTTTTTACCGATGTTTCTAAACCCAATGACAAGTTATGCTGTATAAATTGAAATAGTGATAGCAAATTTAAATATACAGACAATAGACGGTAAGGATTTATTCAGATCCATGTTCGGTTGGATCTTTTCACAAGTAAAACAACAAATAACTATCTGCAAATGGTTGACTTGAGTATCCTCTCCACAAACGTTTTATATAATGCACCATATCAATTGGCTTTGGTCTTTTTAAAATATACCACGGATGGGAATTTATTTAGTGTAAAAAATGACAAATTTCCATTTCTGTGTAACGTTGGTGTCCCGAAGACTTCGAAACACGGCGGTTTGAATATAGCCATTTTCTGGATACACTTGAATTAGTAGATAATCAGGTATTCACGAACAAGACATGGATTAACTATTATAACGCAATAGTTATTAAACGCTTTCTTGAATATTTGAGACAAGTTGCATAACTTAGAAAAGTATAGGAAACAATATAGGTAACATTCTATTCTATATACAAATACGGAGACTAAGCGTAGCTTCGTAGCTTGCCCTATTAATAACTTGACAAATGACCTTTAGTTACGTTACGTTCAAATTAAATGATTTGAAAAAAATATGAGTTTTGCTATGATAATATAATTCAATTTACTAAAAACGATGATAAAAAACTTTAATTGCTTATGGCTTATTTATATATTTGTGGTATCCTCAATTTTTAGTTTAGAAAAAATGCTGAATTGTATTCTTATATGTCTTGTATTTCGTAAAAAGGCAATTATTATATATCCAGTTGTTACAAAGGCGTCGTCATTATTTGTCATCTGTCATTGATGGTTTGTATCGGGACCAGGTTTTGAAGCTACACAATTAGTAAAAGAAGCCTTAAGCTTGTATGGGATTATTGAAGCAAGTACGGAAATTAAAGCATTTGCTATGAAATTAACTATTTATTTTGTCACTCACAGTAGGTTGTTTCTGCTTATTAAGCTTATTATAAATCATTATGTTACTATTATATTTTTTAATTACGGCTTGGCGCGAGACTAGCGTGAAGGTCCCTGGTTTGCAGATAAATCAGCGTGTCACAAAAAAGAAAATCTAAATTGACACTTAAGAAACGCGTTATGTAAATAACGGTATTGGAAATCACTTGATAGTAAATGGCAGAGGTGTCCTTGTAAATGCAAGAAGCGTTCTCTTGAAATACGCCTCAAGGTTTTTTAACACAAAGGCCGGCCCTATATGAATTATTACAACAAGACTCGGCTCTGAAATACGTATGCATGCTTAAAATATAAATATTTCTGTAATAGTAAGATTATTACGTTCCTCCGTTTATTATGTGCCTAAACAAAGTCGATAACGTATTAGACGCGCATACAGAAACATAATTATGCTTTTGATCAAAGTAGAGCGATATAAACGATTTTTAATTTACATGATTCAGACAAGAAATATTTTAACTGCTTAATGAAACGTCGACCAAAACGTGGACTCTATTAAATAGTGTAAACGATGCCGAAAACAATGGCGCAATAAGGAATCACGGAACAATACATAAGAAATAGAAAACCTCACTGAGGGCCCTACGGCAGAATANGTTAAAACCTGAAAACATGCCGCATTTTTATGCCCCCCCCCCCTTCGAAGAAGAGGGGGTATATTGTTTGCTGGATGTCGGTCGGTCTGTCTGTCGGTCTGTCTATCGGTCTGTCTGTCGGTCGGTCTGTCGGTAGACCAGTTCGTTTCCAATCAATAACTCTGCAATAAATTTACCGATTTGCCTGATACTTCACATGTGAATAGGCCTTGGACAGTAGATGACAGCTATCGAAATTGGGGTCACTACGTCAAATGGAAAGGTAAATGTCTCAATAAGTGTGAAAATCGTTTCCGATCAATAACTCATCCACGAATCGACCGATTGGCTTGATAATTCACATGTGCATTGACCTTGAACAGTAGATGACCGTATTGAAATTGGGATCACTAGGTCAAAGGTCAAGGTCACTGTCACAATAAGTGTGAAAATCGTTTCCGGTCAATAACTCGTCAACGAATTGACTTACTAGCTTGATGCACCCCATGTACATTTGCCTTGGACAGTAGATGACCCCTATTGAAATTGGGGTCACTTTTTCAAAGGTCAATGTCACTATGACATGAAGTGTTAAATTGGTTTCCGTTTATTTTCCGTTATCCGTTTATCCGATGTTATTATCCGTTTTGATGCAAAAAATCCTGTGTCAAGGCCCTGCTTGGGGGGCATAAGTCTCCGACCGCGGAGCTGTTGTATAAATTGATTTTCAGTCATACGTTCTTTAGTTTATAGACCATGTTATTACATAAATCATTATATCCAATCAATTTTTGTCATTTATAACACATGGTCATCACATAATTCACCGTATTAGACGCGCGGGCGTCCAAGGTATTCCGTCTTGGTCGGTCCGAGTTTAACCGAACATTACCGATCAATTACGAGTCAACTGCACAAAAAATCGATAAAATCTACATTCTGTTAAAACCAGACCATTTGCTGTCCTGTTTAAACGTTGTTAAAAATATGTCACACATATTTAACGTTCGAACATAATAACTATTATCTGATATTCCGGTATTTAAATATCTCCAACACTTCAGAGAAGCGTTAACAATAGCTAAACCTGTTGATTGGGGGTGACACAACATGTAGGCATAATTACGGTAAACGATCAGCTAATATATCATTCATTGAAGTTGTTTGCATATGAATTACAACCATAAAAATGCGATATGATCTATGCAAGGTATGCTTGTAATTAAGGCTTTGTAGTTTCTTTTCAAATCTTTAACCCCAGTAATCATGTCTTGTACTCATAACTTGGTATTTAATCATAACTTCGTAGCCATTAAACGTAGTAAACATTTCGCACTGGAAATAAACAGCAATGTTATAAGGCTATAAATGTTTATTGATGTGTTCATTTTAGCCATATTTCAATAATAATCTGATTAAAGCAACCAGTAAGTTACAAAGTCATTGGACATTCATTGAGGTACAGTGAATTTAATATACTACCTACCTTTATTTAGTTATAAAATAAGGTTTATCTCTCTGTTCAAGGTGAGCTGTATACTAATCTCCATTGTTTGATTTTGGTGACTTTAGATTTACTTATGTCTGTGAACAATATATGCACGTTGCACACATTTTAACATTCATGGCTGAGTTCATTCGATCAAAAGTGTCATGAATATGTGCAATTAGAAAAGAATATAGAAAAACAGTGCATGCAGAATCATCATAATATGTGCAGATGAGAGATACACAAAACATTTTGAACAAACCATCTACATGTATTTTGGAGGAATGCAAGCGTTCTTAAAAAAATACACGCATTCTCAATTTCATTTTAAAATTAAAATCTAAATCTAAATGATTAGACTTGAGCCAACCTAATCGGGAGAAAACATTTTAAATAAGATATGGTATAGCAAACGAACTTATACAAAAACGGCATGAAAATCACAAAAATCTTTGTATGGTATGAAGTAAAACACAATCGTTATTTCTTCCAAAATTGTAAAAATCATCATCATAATTCCCTTGACCGATCTGGCCGCTGAGGGGAGACGAGAGACGACGACAAAGAGATCCTCCGCCAGTCAGATCCGTTTGGGCTGCTAAGAGTATCTTATTCATGGGGAGGGACGTTAACTCTTCTACATAATCCATTCAGCTTTTCTTCTAACGGCCTTGACGGCGACCTCCCTTTTACGTGCCTTGGAACACAGTCTTGCACAGAGATGTGTGCCTGGTAACGTGTCCAAACAAAGCCAGCTTTTGTCATTTGACGGTCGCCTGGAAGGGCTCTTGTGGGCCAACAAATGGTGCAGTCAGTTGTGGTGGTCTTGTACGGTCTCCTGCATTATCTTTCCAAGGAAACGTTTGAACAGGAAGAGACCGGGGAGCAGACATCCTGATGGACGCCCACTGATGTCCTGAAAAAGTCACCTTTCTGTCCATTGAGAAGTACTGCGCTGCTTGCATTACCGTAGAGTTCTTGGATGACCTGCACCAGCCCTTCGTCATTTTTGAATCATCTCAGAACCTGCCACAGGCCATCATGCCTCACGCGGTCGAAGGCTTTCTTAAAGTCAATGAAGTTGTGGAAGAGCTCACGTTGGTGTTGCAAGTGTTTCCCAATTATGACCCTGCAGTTGAAGATATGTTCCACTATGCGGACCCAGCTATAAATAAAAAATACATAAACTAGTAACTACTCCTACCGGATGGAAAATAAAAATTGCATTCCACATTGACCGCCGCACGTCAGCGCGGCGCCCAGTGATGCTAATGTTCAGTGCGTGCATTTTGAAACATCTCATATCTTAACTGATGGTTTAAAATGTTGTGTGCCTCGGTTCATTAAATCTTACTTTGTAACGGAGATTGATTTGTACCGCAACGAAGAGAGCGCATGTTTGCTTTTAAATACATGACAGTGAACTGACGGCATTAACACGGGTTACACGTACATACAGTTTCAAAAGTGTCATACAAACAAATCTATTTCTTTACTTAAACTATATTCATGTTTATATCGATTTCGTGTATCTTTATCTGCGTAATACACTTATATAAAATGGCAGTCTTTTGTCACGCAGATCTAACAGGGATGCAAAAACTGGTGTTAATTTTTGTTTACTGTGTCAAAATGAAAATGATAAAGCATGTTTAAATAAACATATTTGTGCTTTATGCGCTTTGTAATAGACTTTCGTCAACAAGTCAAAACAAAAAAAGGGTTAAATGTTGTATTTGACACCTGTCTTGTGTACTTGAGGTTATAAGCGGAATGAAGTGAACGTAATAGGAACATATAGCAATAATGTCTGTACTTCAAACGTTATATACCATCATTTACATATGTTAAGTTTTTTTCGTGTACAAGTGCAGTAGGAAACGCAATTGAAAGGAAAACAATTTCAGACAGTCTTCATCCGCTCATGTTTACATTTGAAACTTGTCTCTTTATGCGTATAAGTCTCTGTAATTGTTTAAGTGCATATACTGATTGATTCTCTCGATAAAAATTACAAAATAAAGAATAATGTTATAACTCTTCTCGCAGTTACTTTAATTGTCGTGTTTCCTTTCTCATTTCCGTTTTCCGTTTAACCTGAACGTTCAAACAAATTCATACCATTACAGCTAGCTGAATCCTTTTAATTTTAAAGTGAAGAACTCAGCAACTATCGTTTGATTATTGTGTTATTGGTTTAACAATAACGGATGCGTAAATATATTTAGAGTTTATAACGATGATCCACCGAATACAGCCACATGACTGAAGTATTCCGTGTGCATTTAGACGAAGCTATTTCATTATAACAATGACTTTATATTGGTCAACAAACATTTGATGTTGTTGTTATTTTTTTTTCAACAAATAATGCATTTCTTTAAATGTAGAGGCAAAAAAATACCTTTGTTCGCAAAAAAGGTGGGTATTTTTTTCCTTTTGAACTAAGACATTGCATGTTCAAACGTAGTTACAATCTATAAATAAATTCAAAGATATATGTGTACCGTTAGTTATTCTGAGATATTGAATCTTTTTACTTGTGGTAATTTTATGCCAGAGGGAAGAAAAAAAAAGAAGAGTGTCAGTATGAAATAAAAATAAAGATCTTTTCGGCAAGGGAACATTTTCGGGCTTTATAAAAGTTGCTTCGATAATGAATGTTGATTCGACGCTGAACAAGTATTATCTAAATGTTAGTTTTAATCTTATAATTTTCTATTTAGGTTTGGTGATGAGTGCGTTTTCCGTCAGTGATGAAAATACTGTTCGGACCACCGTGCTTGCTTCCGGATACAATCCCCTTACCCGTCCAGCAGGTACAACTGTAGTAAACATCGGGCTAACTCTGACTAGCATTGATGAACTGGTACGTTAGTATAAGGCATAAATCTATCTTGTGTTAGTTGTACCAACTGCAAATAAAATGTAAATTGAATTGGTAATTTCTGTCTATTAAATACCTGCGCTTGCCGGATTTAACATAAGAACTTGTTTATACCCATTGATTTTAAGAAAAAAAACACAGTTCTTTGAGCATTTAAACATTCATAGCTACGTAGCAGGTTATAATTTGTGACGTCAACATAACATTCAAAACGTGTATACCTCAGAATTCTCACCAATACTCGTTCACATCTATGAAGTATTTATTATCAACTGAAATGTTTGTCTTACAAACTTGAACTTAATGCATGTAAATATTTACTGTACAATGCTTTTTTATACGTAAGATTTTTTTAAAAATCCTTCCATGTTTGTTGTCTCATGGGTCTGACCTAAAGTGCACAACTCCTACAAATATCTGCAGTAGTATCCTACCATAATATTGGTTTACTTAATGTGAGAAAAATAAATTACGTGTTGATCTTTTAGCAATAAGCATCTTCTGAAAGCGTCATGTAAATTTTGTAAAGCTTGTAGCTAGTTAACTTGTAACAATGAATTATATATGACAACAGTAATATAAATTCGTCAAAGTGTAACGTAAATGAGAACGTTCTGCTACTATGGTAATGTTTTTTTACATTTCCTTAAAAGACAGATTTGTGTGGACATTATATTCTTATAGTATAACTGAAAGTACATGTATCTTGTGTAACATAAACATTGGTTCATCTTTATTGTCTAATTAGTCTATACATGAATTTTCTGGACAGCAATTGTAAGTGTTACAACGAACACTGACATACTTGTTGCTGTGTATAAGTAGCCTTGTTGCTATTGCATTTGCTATATTACTTTAAACACCAAAGCATTTGATCAAGTAGCTGACTAAGATCACTTCTGACCTAGATTGCTTGCGGTTAATATGCAGCGCAAGAATTGTCGGCTTAAACAATTGTGCACATCTTCATGATTTTGCGAACGCAAACTAACGCAATCAATTAAAGCGGGTATATTCGATTTTAATATCAATATTTCATGTTATCAATCTTAAACCAACACATGAAAATGAACGATGTATATAAAATAAAAAATAATAGTACTGAAATAAGTACATTGAATTAAATATTATGTGTTCAGTTAAAATCATAACGACGAAGATTTTTAAAAACTACGCCGATGCAGACGCGTTTACTCGTATCTATTATAGAACTCTTAATTGTGTCCATGTATGAATAATGCTCCAGAGAAAAGTAAGAATTTTGCAACAGCGAACGTTTCTTGTGAATATAAATGTGTCTTAACTTTACTAATTGATAGTATTTGCAATTGTATATCACACTTTTGTAGATGTTCTTGTACCAGTTCTTCTGAACTTTTATTCTAGTTATTATTTATCATTTTGTATCTGTTTTGAACAAAATTGAAGATCGCATATACCCGCTTTAATACGATGATTATGCTTACCGTTCTACTACTGCGCAAATTATATTTGATGAAAAACTTCGTTTACTTGCTGACTTACTTCCAAAAGTGAAAGAGGTAGGCTTATTTATCCTTCGATTATGTCCCTTTCTAAGTCTCGTGAGGTGTGCACGGACCAAGACAGTAATTGGCCAATAACTTATAGTTGGATTTACGTATAGTAGCTAAAATTATTATAAAGTAGTATGTTAAGCGAGATGACGTACATTTATTTCATAGTTTAAATTAATCTAAATAACGCAATATTTTGCTTTAAATCATACAATAATGAGGAGCTTGATTTTCCAAAAACGCATTTGTTTTAATTTCACGTTGATTATAGTGTGTAGAAAAGATATGTTTTACCAAAATGATGAAATGCACCGAATAATGCAAAATGTTGGCATAGTATGCCGCAAGAACATTTTGTCTTTGGTTCTATACGTGTATATGATCATGCGCAATTTCACAATTTCTAAATATTAAACTGATACAAGACCGTTCACACACTAAATATGCAATCGTTACGGAAGTAAGTATATGCTGTTTATGTACATTTGAATAGATTTCCTTACACTGCGGTTTAAAATTGCGGTTAAAAACAATAAGGATTTATTAATGAGGTGGAAGTTTTGTGTTATAATTGTAATTATTAAGCAAGGAAAACATGAGTACTGTAGATTTTAGTGACAAAAATCCCAGCTACACGGTTGCTCTGCATGAATTAAGTGATATTTTTTATGTGTGACAGTTTAATTCCTATGTTTATGCCCCTACATTCAAAGGTGAGCATAATATTTTAATCAATCAATCAATACCAATATACCCATCAACCAGCATCTTAACTTGTTCTCCTAGGCATATTGGTGCATTTTTCGACATCAGCTGAGTACTGACCCTTTTGGGCAAACCATGATATATTTAACATGCAAAGCACGTATTCGGAAATCATAACTGCTACAGTAATGAAACTTTATAAACATAGTTATCAACATTTGAAATTTCTCACATGATAATTAATTTGAATATCTTCAAGACAATCTGTGTCCTAAGCAAATTAGCCCGTTAATTATCTGAGTCTGAGGGACACTATCGTATAGCACATTTGACATCTGCTGCTTGAGGGTCATTTTTTAAAATCTGAATTAATGTTTCCTCAAGACAAAACAGATAATACACATTATACCAATTCTTCCAAGTCAAAGAAAATAATGTTCAGTGAACGGTGTTAGTATCTTTTTTAATTAGTGCAGCATAGATTGCCATGAACCTAATTCAAGGATTAGCTGTAATTGCTCATTACAAATAAATTCATTTTTAAACTGATAAAACATTAAATACGAATATCGTTGCATATATGAAAAGCACTAAATTGTTCATGTTTAAACATGTGCAAGTGATTTAGAAGCAATTACATATAAGTGTTTCAGGAATGATGTTGGTGAAGCTGTTAACAAACGGAACATGTTATGGGGAATATTATATTGTACCAGCAGAACTTAAAAAGACATCCGTTAAACACACACAAATGCTATAAAAGAACGTTCAGTTTACCATGCCCATCAATTCAGTATATACATTTGTTAATCACTATTTTTTGCTGAAGCATTATTCGGTGCACCTTGTTTAATATCCTCAAATAACCGTTGCGTATTTGGGCTTGAAACTTCCGAATAGTATACACAAGTGGTAAAAATAACATTGTGTACATATCATCTTAACGCAATCTATTTTTGTTTGTGTTTGGTTATGGTGTACGACAAGAATAGTGTTTGACAGCTAGTAACCTGAGAAAATCTGACGTTCATGAAGACACGTAATCGATCATCATTAATTTAATGCATAACTTAAATTGATTTGTGAGAAAAAAAAGATAAATTTTCAATTTATTACAGATTTTCTTAAAAACAACAACAACATTTTTGCGTATAATAAACATAATTAATATTTTTCAGGATTCAGAAAATGACATTTTTGGTGCGTCAGGCTGGATGAATGTTGTGAGTATTTTAGCTTTGTATTTATGGCACTAGTTCACGCTTTCGCGCTTGATAATAAGATGTGTACTAAATAAATATAACAAAATATAATGCGCAATGAAATATTTGATAAAAGAAATTATGCAAACTAATAATCAGACAAAAAACAAGAGTCGAACACACACATATAGAGTCTTTCGAAACAATTGAGCACTGCGTCTTCGCTTAACAGTTTGTTTTATGTTTTGTTAATACGAAAACTTAAGCTTGAAGATAACCAAAACAAATAAAGATCCGTATAAGAAAATGATTTTTGTAACTTTAAAAGTGTTCTTTCTTATTTATTATGTATAATCCTTAAAGGCTTTTTTATATATCTATATGCTTATATTCAGTGTTTCTATCTGAATTCGGATTTGTTATAAGCAATTTGCATTTTGAACTATTATATTGTCCTTAAAATTATATTGTCTCTAAAATCGGAGAAATTGAAATGAAATGAACACCATATATTTCTGTTTTTATGCACGTTAGAAAAAAATAATAGAGTGGTAAATAAGGGTTGTACAATATGCGGGTAACGTAGAAGTTATGCCGTACAAATTAAAAGATATTTATATAGATAGGTTATGACACATTAGACCCTATTACCGCGCTTAATGACCATTTTCCTCCGAAAACCATATTATCGGAATTGTGTTGATAT
>VMBQ01007229.1:0-10899 GCA_007657795.1 Dreissena rostriformis | reverse complement strand
ATATATACCCTATAACGGATTGATTCACAATTGCGAATATTTGCACTGGAATCCAGTTGTGATTCTGAACAGTACATTGCTGATATTTGTTAAGAACACTTGTTTCGTTCCTGAAAATTGTATAGTTTGCTTTCACGTTGAATTTCGCACGCCTTTATACAATTACACGTTATTTCAACTTAACTTCAAGAAATAAATAATGATTAAAAGACTCTCTCGTGATATGAGTACATTTGTCATTTTTATTTTTTCATATCTGGACTTGCGTAGCAGCCAGGATTGCATGAAAACGAACTTACAGATATTCCAAATCTAACATTAAACACTGTATTGATATTAAACATTACAGCTTGGGGAATCACTAACAAAATACAGAATGTATATTATACCAGATAAAAACAAAGTCTCGACCATTTGTTTAGAGTTTAACGCCAGTGATTCACGTGCTTTCCAAAAAATACGCTTTATTTTGTTTTGCACCCAATGTCATTTAGGATAAACATTTGTCTTATTATAAATCCATCAACTTACATTTAAATGCAAACAAAATGTGTGTAAATTAGCTTGGAATTTAAAAAAAGCACCCATAATCATTCAAGAGCAGGATTTATTGTCTGCTAAAACGTCAACGTTGGTTCATTATATCCGCATATAGTTGAATGTTAGTAATTGGAAGAGAATTCTGGTCGGTCAGCTGATTCGTGCATGTCGAGACCGGGGCAGAGGTTGCCTGCACAGAGACTTCTTGAATAATTTTACCGTTCTCAATTGGTTTTGGCATCATATTGTATAATCAACGGAATTATTAGTTGGAACGTTTGAAGTTTGCTAGCTAACACTAACAAGCTCCGTCTGTAATCGTTTCCCCGCGCTATTTTCCTAACTCAGAAGACCTGCCGGATATTAGGCGCATGCCATCGGCGAGAGTTGGGTCGGAATGAGAGGCAATGAACGACCGGGACGGACCAATACAGAAATGCTGACTGGGATATCGAGGAATCGGCTAAATGGGAAATATGGAAAAGTCCCTGGGCGGTGGTACTAAATATGCTCGAGATAGTTGGACAACCTTTCGGGGGTTCGGGTCGACAGCTGCATGACCTCAAAAATAACATCAGAATAGCACAGCGCGAGAGGAGCTGAACGGATCAATGAAATAGAGACTTAATTGTATTGTAAATTGTCATATAAGTGCGATTTAAAGTCTCATTGTCCAACGCATACTGATACCTTTTGGATGTTTTGACGTTATCTTTGGCTTATGTCCAGTAAACCGGCATAAATATTACCTTTGGCTAAAACTTAACCCTTTCAACCTGCAAAATCATAAAAGCAAACCCCAACATAATTACGCCTCTGGTCGAACCTGTTAATGAACTCCGATACAACAGAAACACAGCGAATGTAATAACTGGTTCGCAAAAACTCCTGTTTGTTAATGTAACATGTTTCACCAGATCTAAAAAAAAGAAGAGCAAGTCGGTTTTCTTGTCCCTAGTTCCTGATTCCTTATTCGAATATTCAATTAATCTCTTACTTCATGTTTCACGTGATTTACACTTGAAATGTTGGTGGTTTGAATGATATAGCAAAGATGCTCTTTAACAAAAATCAAAGTTGTGACCATTCTGCAAGAACATAACTGTTCGTTAACGCATAAGGAAAAAACATATCTTTAAAATGATAAAGTCAGAAGAACAAGATCACACATACATAGAAACAGTTAAATTCAACATTTTGCATATGCGCTTGATGGTTGTATCTTATTGTAATCTAAAATAGGCCTTTCTTACATGATGCGAGTACAAATCAAATTAGTTAGGTGTGATTGGCAACGCCTAAGAACGGGGTTCATAACAACAATGCGCAGCAAGCATGGGAGGATATTACTTGCAGAGCATAGCACACAGCCATACTTTACACTTTTAATAGTCCGATAAATAACTAGAGATGATCCACAGAGTCATAAATTGCACTAACTAGCGTGAATCTTGAACTGTTACCCATTCATAATGCTTGAAAGATTAACAATATTTCAATACTATTTCAGTTTTATTTTTTCGATTTGGACATTATATGGCTCGATTTATAAATTCTCAAGACTCAAGTTCAAGTGTATGTGGGACGTCTGGCTCGGTTTTAAACTGCACTTTTAGAAGGGAGCCCTACCCTACTATCTGGATTCATGCAAATCACGAAAGTGAATAAACTAGACTGCAAACAATATGCTTTTTGCCATCTGCATATAAGAATGTCGATGTCATTTAACACGCTTTAACCTGATGGAAAATGGGTTTTGCGTTTATCCGTTTGGAACATTGAAACGTGAATGCAGAATTATAGAAAAGAGTTAGTACTTATATGCATTTCTGTGGCAAATGTAAGGGACATCGACATATCATGCCTTACAAATCAACATAAATCAGTCTTTGGAAAACACGTGGACAATATTTCAACAGGTTGGTTTCTAAATGTCGCGTATAACGTGGACTGTATCAGATATATTGCCTATTGGTGCCCAATATCTAAAAACGTTCTTTTGTTAATTTAAAATACACATTTGGTTCAATATGCATTCCTGACACAGTCACATTCTCAAATGACGTCAGTGTTGTAATTAGATTGAAAGTAAGTTGAAACATTACATGATATGTAGCACACATTACTGCTCCGAATACTTTGTCATTCCTTTTTTTAAAATTTATGTGGCACTTGGTCATTTGGTCACCAGGTCACTAGACCTCACCAGGTTAAATAATGAACATACTTATAGAACGATATACGTAACACGCTCAAATACCGGCTAAAACACATGTGCAGTAAATTCGACTTCCGGTTTACGTTATTGGAAAATGGTTGGATAGAAACGAGTTATATTTAAAACGAACGCAGTGCCGAACTCCGGACGGCGTTTTTGGTAAATGCATCAGAAAGGTTAAAAAAGGTCCAGACGACAGGAACAAATGTCTTCCCAAATGGCATGTTCTTCTTAGAACGTGAGTCGGTTGTACAACATGTCAACTGTCACTTAATCTAACGTTTTATGTCGTTTTTATCTGCAGAAGTGTCGTGTTCATGAACTGCCTGGCGTTTTCTTCGGTAAACCTTGTTTTTATTCCCTGAAAATGCATATTCCTACTAACCACCATGACTTAGAGCAGGAATGTGTGAGCAAGAAATTTTGGATTCAGACAGGTTTTCCACTTCATTATATTGACAAAGTCAAAAGCTACATTGAATGTTTGCGATTAAAACATTATTTAAATTGTTGAATGTTTATTAATTATTGAATGTAACTTAATGAGCATAAAGTAGATCCTAGTTTGAAGTAACACCACTTACGAATGTCATGGCATGCGAGAGAATTAACATGTCACTTGGAAAAACATAAACATCGTCTCCTGGTCTACAAATTCCAAGCAAATTACCATACCCCTTTAAAAGTCGTAGCTTGATACCATGTTTATAATACACAATCTGACAGATGATCATTGACAATATGAAGAAGTGAAACTCCAGAAGCTGCAGCAGTATTGCAGTTTTATCATACACACCTCTAATCAGAAAAAGTTGAAATGTGAGCCGTAAAGCTCATTCAGTCGGCTGTTCCAAAGTTATCATAACATTTTCAAGGTTATGACAAGAACCATTTACTCGAAATTTCAACCAAAATGATCTCGACTTTAACAATGCTATCATCATTTAGGCATGTGAATAACTGTAAACATCGAGCGCGAAAAATGCGACTGATTCAAAGGCAGTATTTTTTCAATTCTTTTTTCTAAACAACAAACAAACCAACGGCGCAATTCAATAGGATTTGAAAGTCGCCAACAAGCGCCACGAGTTAACATAGGCGTGTTTTTAAATTGAACCACTTGGCACTCATAAAAATGGGCTATGTTCCCTGTGCCATAGGAGCTTTTTTCAGCGTTACCTGAATAAATCGATAGGGATTCATGTAAGTTCATGTTTGCATTTAAACTATTTGAATTGTCTGTCATGTCGACGACGGACTATTCTCACAGGGCGCGTCGATTACTCTGCGTAACCCTGGCGGAATATTGACATAAGATTAAAACATGTCATTTTGCCCTCGTATTGTAAAACTAGGTCATCGGGGGATGTCAAAGGGCTCTAAAAAGTGGACCCGTATTTAATTGTTTAGAGAGTGTCAGTAAACGGAATTACATATGAATATGCATTATTTGTTCAATATTCTATAAAATAAGAAAATGGTAATGGAAAAAAAAATAAAAATAGATGCTTTTAGCTTTGGCTAAATATTTATAAAATCGAAAAAAAAAAGAAATGGTACTTGTTACTACAATAAAGATCTCCAAACGGCAGCAAATATTTTTTTTGTGAAAGATACCACAAACATGTGTTGTGTCATGCGGATAATTAGTTGTCTGGTAATTTTGATTGCAGCGTCTTATTTTGTCAATAGAAACATATAATTTAATTAGAGTCATACCTCAAACAGTTACACAATTAGGGAAACTCTTGTAAGTCAATGAGAGGTTGTTTTTTTTTGTTTCCTTTAATGTGAAATAATATGTATTGATAACTCGCTCGCGTTGTGTTCTGTTGCGTTTTTGACATTTGAAATATAAAAAAGAGTTTATATTGCTGTAAATTAAATCAAGACATTTTCTTCGAAATACATCTGTTTTGTTTTAAATATAATTTAACACAAACGTTTGAATTTAGATTGCAAAAATGTGGACAATCATCCATCGCAAGTCCAGACCAGTAAACATCGAATCCAATAATATCATTACTTTTCTAACAGAGAAGTATGAACGCGAATTCTAGTCCTTAAAATCGCAAATTGAAGGGTTTATACAGGTATTTATTATGTTTATATGATGTGTTTTTTTGTTTAAACCTCGCATCCCATTATACTAAGAAGAAATGAGCGATGAACACAACGCACTTGAAAGCGGGAACGGAAACCGCAGACGACATATAGAAGTAAAAATGAATACCTGTACTTGCACAGATGATATCTGCATCAGCGAACGTCAGCAGTGTATTCAAAACAAAGACGTTCGAAATTTTGCACAAAAGTGACTGAGGCAACCGAATATAAAATAAAGAAGTAACACAGTGGAAAGAAAATATAAATTATATACTCAAGGCTTTCCGGTCTTGGTTCAGTCAATATTTGTTATGCCACTTTTTCTGTCGAAAAATACTTATTTAAGAACGTGACATTCTAAGTCACAAAAAGTTTAATAAATAATATTTTGGTTCAAGCTGCATGTTTGTTTTAATTAAAAACTGTGTTTAGCTTTTAGCGCTTATTAAAAACTATGGAGAACATCCAAAAATGTCGTTAAACAATAGCAAAAGTAGCCGAATAATGGTTTTGAATAGTGCTGAAAACAATACCCAGCTGTATGGAACCCAAAATGGTACAAGGTTGATATCAATAATCTCTCTAAAATCATCTCGTTCCCATTCATGTCCTTTTATCTTAACAGTCATTGTTATCGTTAATCTTTTTCTAAACAAAAACGCGTTGTTCGTTACAAAAATTGATATTCTTTTATTATACACGCCTGATATTTTAACGCGACGCAGCGATTCATACGCTTGTTTGTAAACCACAGAAAATCGCGCGAACTTATGACAGAAATATGTTAACTATGCCAAATCGCTAGCGGAGTGACGCGACATTGAAAACAAGAAACAAAGTAATAGCCGTTCTTTGTGAGCGATAATTTTTAATATTTTGCAACGTCATTGTGAAATAGATGGTATCCTATATCGCTAAAATTATATTTAATCTCTTATTGTCGTGTTGGACAAGGTGAACACAATAGGCAATTAGTGGTATCGATTTTACAACGATTCCACACAAGGTTATTAACCGTCAAAAAATCACAAGGTGAATCCAATATTTTAAACTACTACTACTACTACTACTACTACTACTACTACTACTACTACTACTACTACTACTACTACTACTACTACTACTACTACTACTACTACTACTACTACTACTTCTACTACTACTACTACTACTACTACTACTACTACTTCTACTACTACTACTACTACTACTACAACTACTACAACTTCTACTACTACGACGACTACTACTACTACTACTACTAATGATAATAATAATAATAATAACATAGTATTACTAATTTTTGTTTCGTGCTGTACTCTACAACAACGTCGACATGTTCTGTGTGTAGCAATCGGATTTTCCATAAAAAAAGGATGCGAACGAATACTGAACTGTTATTCAATTATTTGTTTTTCATTATTCGAAAAAATTCGAATATTCGATTTTTGAACCTTAGATTCAACGTACGAACATCCGGAGCAAGCACTGTTCATGATAGCAGCAAATGCCACAAAACATAGTATATAATATGCATCCTTGAAAAGGGGGTTAGGGTAATCATTGTTTTAAAAAGATAATTGATTTTTATGTTCGTCTTTCGTCACTTAAAACATTTTATTTTCATAAGATATACGATATTTCTGGTAGACGTCTGATTGCATGATCGCAAAATCTCACGTATTTTAATACTATACGAAGAATGTTCATGTTGCCTTCGTCTAATTATTTGAGGGCGTGAATACATTCCAAAAACGAGATGGTGGCATTGTGAAATGCATAAAAGTAGTTAGACTCTTTATTTCATATTGATCTAGAACATAAAGCTAGTTTGAAATGAACGCTTTCGAGCCTAAATAAATTGATAACTTTTCCACACAAAATATTTAGTAAATATTTGTTGATCTAAAGTCGGATTATATAATCGTGCATTTAATATTTGGATATTGCCATTAACATGATTGGCCATTTGAAGATAACGCTACTCGGATTGCCTCTGTTGCCATAATTACGAGACGCTCAAATGTGAATAGCATCTCAACTTTCTTAGATAATCGATTTAATACGGCATATTTACACCCTTGCAAACTGACAGATTAACCCTTTAAAGACACTACCCTCTCCCCAGATACCCTCCCGTTTAACAATTATAATCTCGTTAATTGATGGCATCTGTTGTCCAAACAATGAGTGATACACGAATGTTGTCAGCACTAAACCAATCAGTCGACTTGCACTTTCTTTGTATACAAATCGAATATTTGAATCTGAATGTTCGATTCGAATAATCGGCTTAATATTAGAATATTTTTTACCATACCTGATAAAAAGTCATTTCAAAATTTCGAATAATTAACACGTTATCCCAGTTTTCACGTTCACTTTCTAAACGATGAAAGCAAGGCTCTGATTAACTGAATGTTTTCAACAGTAGACCTTTGATAGACCGTCAACTAATCGTATTGTGACGCGCAGTTCATTTGTTTATAATCGCATCATATTACACTTTTTGTATCATGATGCAATTTTTAAAACATTTAAAATCTCATCTCAAACAGTAAAATAGCAAATAAAATGATTTGATTTAGAATCGCGCTACAATATCTACAAGTAGCAACTTACCAGATCATAAAGTTATTGGAATATCATTGGTAGTAGAAGACTGTCAGCAGCTGTCGGCGAAGAAAAAAGAAAACAATCTCCTATCAGATATTAGCTTTTTATGCTCCCCATATATGGGGAGCATATAGTTGCCAGTTTGAGGTTACTTCCTTCCTTCCGTCACACTTTTGTTACCGTTGCTCATAGCGCCTTCAATACTTTACCGATCTCTTTCATATTTGGCATGAAGGTACCTTGCATGGATCTCTACCTTTTGATGAGGTTTGAGGTCACTGGGTTCAAAGTCAAGGTCACCGAGGCTATTAATAGATTTTATGTCACGCTTATGTTACAGTTTCTAATAGCACCTTCAATACTTTACCGATCTGTTATATATTTGCAATGTAGGTACCTTGCATGGACCTCTACCTTTTGATGAGGTTTGAGGTCACTGGGGTCAAGGTCACCGAGGCTTATAATAGATTATTTTCTGTCACACTTTTGTTACAGTTTCTCATAGGGCCTTCCAATTCTCTACCAATCTCTATCATATTTGGCATGTAGGTACCTTGCATGGAACGCTACCTTTTCATGAGGTTTGAGGTCACTGGGTTCAAGGTCACCGAGGCTAATAATAGATTTACCGTCACGCTTTTGTTACAGTTTCTCATAGGGCCTTCAATACTTTACCGATCTCTTACATATTTTCCATGTAGGTACCTTGCATGGACCTCTACCTTTTGATGAAGTTTGAGGTCACTGGGGTCAAGGTCATCGACGCTTATAATAGATTTTCCATCACGCTTTTGTTACAGTTTCCCATAGGGCCTTCAATACTTTACCGATCTCTTACATATTTGCCATGTAGGTACCTTGCATGGACCTTTACCTTTTGATGAAGTTTGAGGTCACTGGGGTCAAGGTCACCAAAACTAATAATAATAGATTTTCCGTCACGCTTTTGTTACAGTTTCTCATCGGGCCTTCAATACTTTACCGATCTCTTACATATTTGCCATGTAGGTACCTTGCATGGACTTCACCTTTTGATGAGGTTTGAGGTCACTGGGTCAAGGTCACGGAGGCTAATAATATATTTTCCGTCACGCTATTGTTACAGTTTCTAATAGCGCCTTCAATATTTNTTTGTTTTTCATTATTCGAAAAAATTCGAATATTCGATTTTTGAACCTTAGATTCAACGTACGAACATCCGGAGCAAGCACTGTTCATGATAGCAGCAAATGCCACAAAACATAGTATATAATATGCATCCTTGAAAAGGGGGTTAGGGTTATCATTGTTTTAAAAAGATAATTGATTATTATGTTCGTCTTTCGTCACTTAATACATTTTATTTTCATAAGGTATACGATATTTCTGGTAGACGTATGATTGCATGATCGCAATTCTCACGTATTTTAATACTATACGAAAAATGTTCATGTTGCCTTCGTCTAATTATTTGAGGGCGTGAACACATTCCAAAAATGAGATGGTGGCATTGTGAAATGCATAAAAGTAGTTAGACTCTTTATTTCATATTGATCTAGAACATAAAGCTAGTTTGAATGAACGCTTTCGAGCCTAAATAAATTGATAACTTTTCCACACAAATATATTTAGTAAATATTTGTTGATCTAAAGTCGGATTATATAATCGTGCATTTAATATTTGGAAATTTTCATTAAAATGATTGGCCATTTGAAGATAACGCTACTCGGATTGCCTCTGTTGCCATAATTACGAGACGCTGAAATGGGAATAGCATCTCAACTTTCTTAGATTATCGTTTTAACACGGCATATTTACACCCTTGCAAACTGACAGATTAACCCTTTAAAGACACTACCCTCTCCGCAGATACCCTCCCGTTTAACAATTATTATCTCATTAATTGATGGCATCTGTTGTCCAAACAATGAGTGATACACGAATATTGTCAGCACTAAACCAAACATGCGACTTGCACTTTCTTTGTATACAAATCGAATATTTGAATCTGAATGTTCGATTCGAATAATCGGCTGATTTTTTAATATTAGAATATTTTTTACCGTACCTGATAAAAAGTCATTTCAAAATTTCGAATAATTTACACATTATCCCAGTTTTCACGTTCACTTTCTAAACGATGAAAGCAAGGCTCTGATTGACTGAATGTTTTCAACAGGTGACCTTTGATAGACCGTCAACTAATCGTATTGTGAGGCGCAGTTCATTAGTTAAGAATCGCATCATATTACACTTTTTGTATCATGATGCAATTTTTAAAACATTTAAAATCTCATCTGAAACAGTAAAATAGCAAATAAAATGATTTGATTTAGAATCGCGCTAAAATATCTACAAGTAGCAACTAACCATATCATAAAGTTATTGGAATATCTTTGATAGTAGAAGACTGTCAGCAGCTGTCGGCGAAGAAAAAGAAAACAATCTCCTATCAGATATTAGCTTTTTATGCTCCCCATATATATATACCGTTTCTCATAGCGCATTCAATACTTTACCGATCTCTTTCATATTTGGCATGTAGGTACCTTGCATGGACCTCTACCTTTTGATGAGGTTTGAAGTCACTGGGTTTAAGGTCAAGGTCACCGAGGCTATTAATAGATTTTCTGTCACGCTTTGTTACAGTTTCTCATTGGGCCTTCAATACTTTACCAATCTCTTTCATATTTGGCATGTACGTACCTTGCATGGACTTCTACCTTTTGATAAGGTTTGAGGTCACTGGGTTTAAGGTCAAGGTCACCGAGGCTAATAATAGATTTTCTGTCACGCTTATGTTACAGTTTCTAATAGCACCTTCAATACTTTACCGATCTCTTATATATTTGCAATGTAGGTACCTTGCATGGACCTCTACCTTTTGATGAGGTTTGAGGTCACTGGGGTCAAGGTCACCGAGGCTAATAATATATATTCCGTCACGCTTTTGTTACAGTTTCTCATCGGGCCTTCAATACTTTACTACCGATCTCTTACATATTTTCCATGTAGGTACCTTGCATGGACCTCTACATTTTGATGAAGTTTGAGGTCACTGGGGTCAAGGTCACCGATGCTTATAATAGATTGTCCATCACGCTTTTGTTAAGTTTCTCATAGGGCCTTCAATACTTCACCGATCTCTTACATATTTGCAATGTAGGTACCTTGCATGACCTCTACCTTTTGATGAAGTTTGAGGTCACTGGGGTCAAGGTCACCAAAGCTAATAATAATAGATTTTCCGTCACGCTTTTGTTACAGTTTCTCATCGGGTCTTCAATACTTTACCGATCTCTAACATATTTGCCATGTAGGTACCTTGCATGGACTTCACCTTTTGATGAGGTTTGAGGTCACTGGGGTCAAGGTCACGGAGGCTAATAATATATTTTCCGTCACGCTATTGTTACAGTTTCTAATAGCGCCTTCAATA
>VMBQ01007228.1:26849-38268 GCA_007657795.1 Dreissena rostriformis | reverse complement strand
AAAACAGTCATTTATTTCAAGTGGATGGAATCTTTTTCAGTGGACTTGTGCATTAATAAATAAATGAGAAACAACAATTATTATTGTTTATCAGGCAATAAAAAAATATTGTGTGGTCTTGTTTGTATTAGGCCTAAGTTGTCACATATCCAAGTATCTGAATGATAAATATTTTAGTAATAACTATGCTTACATTATTAAGATTAAAGCATGAAATTACTGGACTGTTTTTTAGCTCGGCTGTTTTCGAAGAAAACCCGAGGTATTGTCATAGCCCTCTCGTCTGCCGCGTAGTCGTAGTTGGCGTCGTCCGAAAACTTTAACATTGACCATAACTTTTGCATTATTGAAGATAGAAACTTGATATTTGGCATGCATATGTATCTCATAGAGCTGCATATTTTGAGTGGTGAAAGGTCAAGGTCATCCTTCAAGGTCAAAGGTCAAAACATTTGTTTTTCATGTGTTTCTCATCGACCTGCACATTTTGAGAGGTGAAAAGGTCAAGGTCAATGATGACCTTCAAGGTCAAAGGTCAAACAAACAAAATCCAAGCACTCACAGCCGAGCGTTGGCATCCGCTCGACGGTGCTCTTGTTTAAAGCTCCATACTGTGATTAGTATTGGTGTATAACTTTGTGTTCTAATTGAAAGTCTGTAGAAAACTCTTGTCGTTCTAGAATATGAGCAAAGTCATATTGCTAATAACTTTATACGCTTAACGTCAAAATACAGTCACTGGTGTTTTTAAATCATTAAAACTTCCATTATTGATGTTAAATGTAGAATTTTTTTCGTTGAAAAATCATAGAAGGTTTTAGAAGAAAAGGTTGATCAATATGTATATCTTCATATTAGATCTTTAAATAACTATAATTTGTTGTACAAAATACAACAGTTTTGTATATAAGTCATAAGTATAAATTTAAATCTTTTGTGCAATGAGTTTTTTCATAATGTTTATTCTTATTATCTGCAATTTCGTTTGAATGCTAAAAATTATGTGTTTCAGAATGTCACTGCCCTAAGGTTATATTTCACATTGAGGAACATTTAAAAAATGTTTTGAATTGATTATAATCAAATTACTTTTATGTAGCTATTTCATGACTGCAGATTTTAAAAGATAATGAAATTAATGACCCCCACAATTTTGCTATAATTGCCATAACTTCTTTATTTATGATCAGATTTGATTCATACTTTGACAAATAGATGAGTGGTCTGCACCCGCTAGACGGTGCTCTTGTTATTTACTCTTATGTAAACCCTTTCAGTGCTGGAACGGAATTTTGAAGGCCTTTGCAAACAGTTTGGATCCAGATGAGACGCCACAGAACGTGGCTTCTCATCAGGATCCAAACTGTTTGCTATTCTGAAAGTATTCTTTGAAAAAAAATCGAAGAAAATGCTAATTTTAGAAATTCAGCAGACGACATTTTAGCAGACGACAAATTTCCCAGCATGCAAAGGGTTAAAGCGTGGCTCAAATGTAATTTTGTAAAAAAAAATGCATAAAGTTTGCAGGCTATTTTGCATTAAAAATCAAAACCAATGGTCGTACAATGTCATACCAATAGATGTTAAACCACTCTAGCCGATATTTCTGTTTGTACAAGATTGGTCACCATGTTTCCTTTTTGCATATTTTTTGTGATTTCTTAAAGTAATTTACAAACTAAACTAATCTATCAGCTTTGTTGAAAGAAGGAAGTAAAACATTGTGTAGTTGGATATATCTTGTGCAAGAATTCAATTTCTTTAGTTCAGTCAGACTCAACTGACCATCCCGCTCAGATATGCACTTTGACGCTTTTGTAGGTCCTAACAAAATTAAATTAAATTTAAGACCTTTCTTACTAGATTCAAGTTTTAAAGGCTTCATTTCCAACCCTTAGATACTGATGAGCAGCAAACAGCATAACACCTGAAGAGACTGCGAGTTACTTGCAGGCTGTTCTGGTTTTATGCTGGTTTCATTTAGCCATTTTCCTTTGGATTCTGAGTGGAAAAGGTTAAACCAAATATGTAATAAACCTGTTACACTCGCAACACATGTTTGTAAACACATAAATCCACCAGTCAATTTAAGAAAACTTGCTTTGACACAATAAGTCATCTCTTTACATACTAAGTACTTGAAAAAATGACACAGTGAAAGGGCAAAAAATAAAAGGTAAACGTGAGGTCAGGTGAGGTGGTTGTGTTACGAGTGTTCATAAATAACATCCATGCAAGTTTCAAAGCTTTGTAGCGAGCAGTAAAACAAAACTCATCAATTTTGGATAATCAAGAATTTTGACCTCCTAAATTAGTCCAAAAGTATACCAATATCAAAGTCAAAATAATGTCAGTTGATGCGGGTGTATACATAAAGCTCAAAGACATCACCTATTTACGTATCACAGATTTGTAGGAAGCAATATTGATGTTAGACAAATGCCTTATTTTGGGTACACCAAGAATTTTGACTTTCCGAACATGTCAAGTCTTAGCCCAAAAGAAGTAGGTCAATGTACAGGTCAAACAAGTTGTGTTTGTGAAACACTATGTCCCCTTTTGAGCGATTTTGACCTTTGACCTTGAAGGATGACCTTGACCTTTCACCACTCAAAATGTGCAGCTCCATGAGATACACATGCATGCCAAATATCAAGTTGCTATCTTCAATATTGCAAAAGTTATGGCCAATGTTAAAGTTTGTGCAAACAAACAAACAAACCAACAGACAGGGCAAAAACAATATGTCCCCCAGTATAGACTGGGAGACATAAAAAGGTAGCTGGGATGGCTGTGTTGATAGCGTTTGAAGCCATCCTCCATGCACGTATCAAAGCTTTTTAGGAAGCATTATCGATGTTAGACCAAATATGTCATTTTTGGTTAACCTTGTATATAATACGGACTTCATAAAAAAATGGACAGCCCAATTGTTACATTCCTCTAGGCATCAGAAGACGAAGGGGAAAAATAAATACATTGGCAAATATCTCAGAATCGCAGTACTGTATTTTTTTCTTTATTCGGTGTTATTTTTCTTTTGGAAAATAACTATCTTTGCGTTTTTATGATTTGGAAAATTCTAAAATAAATGAAATCATTTAATTTTTATCTGTTTTCAGACCGATGTTTACTTGACACAATAACCATGACACACACTATTTTTAAAAGTTTCACAAATGTAAGGAAGTGGTGTGAAATCAATACCCCAACAACAGAGCAAACCATTATTTAAGATATTAGATTACAATACTAAAATGTCTGTTATTTGTGTTGTTTATGATAGAATGTTTTGAGACAGTTTTTGAGCAAATATATTGTGAAAGTTTCAAAATTTTAAAATTTTCCTAATTTTCTGACACATTACAATATTAACTGTGTACTTTGTAATGTACGAAAACAAAAGAATAGAAACAGCACCCATCTTTTTTCGCACAATTGAGAAAATGCTTAATGCATTTGCCTGAAGTGCATACCCATTTTGATGTCTAATAATGGGGCTGGAGATGATTCTATCTGCCTAGGATGTTTAGAAGAGACTTCCTTGCAACCCAAAATTTCATCAATGCATTAAGTGCCCCGACTGATTACAATGTGTAGACTGAAATGGTAACTGGTTATAAACATTTTGAGCAAATTGATCCAACACTATACACTTACCCAGTTGTTGGTTTTAATAATTATTCCGCTGTTTGTATATTATGTTGCCTTGAATGAACAAGTTGTTGTATAAGTATTACATAGCTATAAAAAAAACTATGCATGTCGCCAAGGATACGATCAACTGAATGGTACGAAATTAGTACGGAAGTTGTATAATGTGTCGCATTCTGAGAAAACTGGGCATAATGCATGTGCGTAAAGTGTCGTCCCAGATTAGCCTGTGCAGTCCGCACAGGCTAATCAGGGACGACACTTTCAGTTTTTATGAATTTTTTCGTTTAAATGAAGTCTCTTCTTAGCAAAAATCCAATTTAGGCGAAAAGTGTCATCCCTGATTAACCTGTGCGGATGGCACAGGCTAATCTGGGACGACACTTTACGCACATGCATTATGCCCAGTTTTCTCAGAACAGGCCACTAATCTTAAAAGGGGATGGTGCACTACCCAACATGCAAATTGCAGCACATACTCACAAATAATGATATGGCTATGTTTATGAAGCAATAAGTCTAAGTCTTTCAGTGCTGGAACCAAATTTTGAAGGCCTTTGCAAACAGTTTGGATCCAGATGAGACGCCACAGAGCGTGGCGTCACATCAGGATCCAAATTGTTTGCTATTCTGATAGTTTTCTTTGAAAAAAAATCGAAGAAAATGCTAATTTTAGAAATTCAGCAGACAACATTTTAGCAGATGACAAATTTCCCAGCATGCAAAGGGCTAAGAGCCACAATAATCCATTAATGAACCAATATTTTCAACAATTTTTTTTAGTCAAAAGTGTTATTTGGCTTGTTTAACAAAATGGATGCATTATTTTTGCATATATGACAATTATTTTGACAATTATTCTTTCACTAAACTGTCAACAAGGCCCTTTAATAAATTCAGTCTTGACTTATGATTAACTGAGATATTTTGTTTATTATCTTATTGAATCACGAGCATTTTCAATTTTCTGTACCCTATCCCTGGAGAAATATGTTGTCAGCACGACAGATGTTTTACAAACGAGATAATGAAACTGTATTAATCTCTTGGGACGTCACATACATACAATACTCAATTGGTCATTGTCCAAAATACATTGTTCTTCTGAAATAAACGTATTTTACGGGACATTTCAGTTCTCCATGCAAAGAAGCTCAAGCAAGTATGTGTCAGGATATTTTTTTTTTAATATTTGAAAAAGTAAAATTTAATCCTAAAAGTGTGATTTCCCCTGCCTGCAGACTTGTAATAAATCATGTTACAAACTATAGAACATGACAGCTAACATTGCTGTTTTCAGGATCATCATTAGGTTTCGATGGAAAAATAATACATGTATTAGCATAGTGTCTAAACTCGGTAACAAACAACAGCGCGCTGTGAAAATAGGGCTTTATGCATGTGCATATAGTGTTATCCAAGATTAGCCTGTGCAGTCCACACAGGCTAATAGAGGACATAACTTTCTGTTTAAATGGTATTTTTCATTTAAAGGAAGTCTCTACATAGCAAAAATCCAGTTTAGGTGGAAATTTATAATCGTCTCTTTATAGCCTATGCAGACTGCACAGGCTAATCTGGGAAACCACTTTAAGCACATGCATTAAGCCCCATTTTCCAAACGCACAGCTCACATGTATGAACCAGTCCACATCTGCAACTGATATCAGCATGTGGACCACTGGCCAACTTAGCCAGAAAAAGGCAAAAAACTACCATACAGAGCCACTTTTGTTTTTTTTGGTTAAGTTATTCGGCCCTATCCCCAATTTCAAAAAGAATAATATTTTCCCCAAATCACTGCCTTAAATTCACAATTGACGATTTTTTTATTTTTGTTTAATTTTAAATTGTGTAAATAAAATGCACCATTAAGTTAATTTCCCTATGCAGCTGTATGGGTTAAACCTTAGTAAATATAATATTGAAAACACTTATTGTCAATTTTAAAGTATATATTAGCAAAAAATAAAAAAACACCAATTTTTTTTTTTTAGTTAAATTAAGGTGTGATACATTACAATGGTGCTGTTCAACTGTATGTATAAATATGAACTCCCTCTGGGAAAACGGTGTTAAATGCGAAAACTGTTGTCCCAGATTTGCATCTGCCTCTGAGTCAGCACAGGCTCATCAGGGACAAAAGTTTCCTCCCAGACTGGATTTTTGTTCAGAAGAGACTTTTTTTTAACGAAAACTTCCATAAAAGTGGATTGCACAGACTAATCTGGGACAATACTTTACGCACATGCATTAAGCCCGGTTTTCCCAGAATGAGGCAAATATGTTAAGAATTACTAATAGCTGTCTACAGCTACCAAAAGGAATGACAATCAAATAATCACTACAACATTTACTAATTAATATTGGATAAATAGTGAATATGTATGACAAGTGAAATGAAAGCTATGTACTCGACCGTCTCCGGTTAACCCATTTATGCCGGGTGGACTCTCCCATCCTTCTAAATTGGATCAATTTATTAAAAAAAATTAGAGATGTCTGGTATATTTATTTCTATTTTTAGAATATTTCTCACAGAAATTCCTTTAAGCAAACAGCGTAGACCCTGATGAGACGCCGCATTATACGGCGTCTAATCTGGGTCTACGCTGTTTGCCTAGGCGTTTTTTGGAGGCGCTAGGCATAAATGGGTTAATACAACATACATATGACCTGTCAACATCCAGTAAGCAGTCATTACCAGTGTGGTAATAAAGCAGTTGCACTCAGTATTTCTACTAATGCTAAGAGGCATTCAGACTTTCTTATGACAGTACTGTGTGCATGTGTTAGGGAGCGGAGGAAGAGCACATAATCTAAACAATTCCCTATGTCACTGAATTATATTGGCTTGATTAGCAACACATGGTATAGATTTATTTTTTTTCATCCTGCATGTTACAGATGCAGTTTTACTGTGTATTACAATACTAACAAATCTATAATGTTTTGAATAGTCTTAACTAATAATGATAGCAAGAAAAAAAATGATTACGAATATATTGCCTTCCCCAAGATTCAAACCAGGGACCTCTGGAACCATAAGCGACTGTGCTAACATTGCACAACTCAGGCTTTATAATTATTTTTATAATTTATTAGCAAAACATTTAAGCTATGTTTCAACTAAAGGTATTTTCCAAATTGTCCGGAAAAAGCGTTCCAAACTTTTTTTCGAATAATGATAATCTATTAATGAACCAATATTTTCAACATTTTTTTTTTAGTCAGGAGTGCTATAACACTTGTTTAAACATGATGGACTTTATTATTTTATGAATCTATGACAATTCATTCCATCAAACTGTCAACAAGGCCCTTTAATAAATTCAGTCTTGACTTAAGATTTACTGAAATATTTTCTTTATTATCTTATTGAATCACAATAGAGCATTTTCAATTTTCNATACCGAGATTTTACACGAGTTATTCGCGAGAAAACGGCCAATTTTGTTACTGAATATAGTAACATATGCAATAAAGTGTAATATTCTACATCTCAAAGACTTGTTTTGTAACCATGCATATACTGGGAGTTGGTGTGTTTAAAGCCACATAAACACTCAAAATCAACAAATATTAAGTAAAATATTTTGAAAAATAAATTAATCCATAAAAAATCAGTGTTCCTTAATAAAGCAATAGCCAACATTTCAACGCCAGATGCGGTCTGGTTAATGGAGCTTTAAGTGGGTTTTGGAAGGTGTATTTATGATAGTATAATGATAAAATATGCATCATAATTAGTAAGCGTACCCAGGTTTATCATTGTATCTATACAAGTTAAGTTATTACTGTTGATTTACTTTTGGCATGATATTAACCCTTTGCATGCTGGGAAATTTGTCGTCTGCTAAAATGTCGTCTGATGAATTTCTAATATCATCATTTTCTTCACTTTTTTCAAAGACCACTATCAGAATAGCAAACAGTTTGGATCCTGAAGAGATGCCACGTTCTGTGGCGTCTCATCTGGATCCAAACTGTTTGCAAAGGCCAGCGCTCAAAGGGTTAACACACAAACTGTTCCAATATAATAGATAGCATTGTGGTAATGATGTACAGTTTTTGCATGCCATCATCATTTCTAATTAACAAGTATGTAATAAGTATTCCATAATCCACATAATCATATGTGACTGTGATTCTCTACATAAAAGTGCATGGTGCCAATGGTTTACAGAATTGCCAACACATTCTGAAACGTAGCTTCTCGTTGGGGCGTAGATATTTGTCAGATATCATTAACAGCCGTTAACAGCGTATGATGCTCAAAAAAAATACTATGAACAGTTTACTGTTTATTTATTCGCATATTCGGCAATACAATTGCTTTTGGCGAAATAAATCATGTCATAAATACATATACACAGTGAGATGAAGTTTGAATATACAGAATATTCTTGTATGCAATATTGATTATTACTATACCACAAGAGTATGAAAGAAAGTCGTAGCATACAAATAATGCTGGTAGATGATATAAATAAATAAAACACAAACAATTAACCCTTTGCATGCTGGGAAATTTGTCTTCTGCTTAAATGTCGTCTGCTGAATTTCTTAAATCAACATTTTCTTCACTTTTTTTCAAAGACCACTATCAGAATAGCAAACAGTTTGGATCCTGATGAGACGCCACGTTCTGTGGCGTCTCATCTGGATCCAAACTGTTTGCAAAGGCCTTCAAAATCCGGTTCCAGCGCTCAAAGGGTTAACAATAAGCTGTAACAGACAGTGAGTGTATCATGCCACTGATGAATTGTTGTTGAAAGGGTACAATAAGACTTTGCAGTTCAATTTTTAAGACAAAAAAACTATTGCATCCAGAAATCCCTGTCATTATATTTTACGAAACAATTTTAAGGGCAATAACTCCTTTAAAAAGAAGTAAATTCTTTGAATTGATATCCCCCACAAATTAAAAATTGTGTGACTGATGGACGAACAACGCCAATTCTTTATCCCTTCGCCTTTGGCCGGTGATAAAAAACAAAATCATGAAAACCTTGAAAGCATGCACTGTAGTACTCACAGGGAGATAATTATTCTGTGCAATGCAAAATTTATAAGTGGCAATGAATTGGAAAAATAAATTTCTCCAAATTTCAAGACCCCTGAATTTTAAAAAGCTATGAATATCCCAGGCTATGCCAGAAGCATAAAGAACAATGTAATATTATTTGTTTATGTGTTTTGAATAACCATTTCATAATATTATATAGTTACTTGTTCTTAACCCTTTGAATGCTGGGAAATTTGTCGTCTGCTAAAATGTCGTCTGCTGAATTTGTAAAATTAGCATTTTCTTCAAAAAATTTCAAAGAATACTATCAGAATAGCAAACAGTTTGGATCCTGATGAGACGCCACGTTCTGTGGCGTCTCATCTGGATCCAAACTGTTTGCAAAGGCCTTCAAAATCCGATCCAGCGCTCAAAGGGTTAAAAGGTCAGGTCCATAAAACCTTTCCAGTTCCAGGGAAACCTGCGTTTTTTACACTGTTTACAGATCCTTACAAATGAGCCTCGCTCTGTGAAAAGGGGATTGAATGCATGTGCCTAAAGTGTCATCCCTGATTAGCCTGTGCAGTCTGCACAGGCTTATCAGGGATGACACTTTCAGCCTTAACGGGATTTTTGATAAGATGAGACTTTTTAAGCTAAAAATACCATTGAAGCGGAAAGTGTCGTCCCTGATTATAAGCCTGTGCGGACTGCACAGGCTAATCTGGGATGACACTTTATGCACATGCATTTAACCCCCTTTTCACAGAGTGAGGCTCAAATGCATTTAAGGGCTGGCCAGGATTTGAATTTAGTGCAATTTTGTTTCCCTTTCAACATTTTGCACTGAAGAACATAATACTCCATTTAATGTGTGCATGCACTCTCCTGAGTATTGGAAAGAAATTAATAGTTAAAACTAATTGGGAAGATTTTTTTTATTTCAAGTGGCAACAACTGGTTTAGTCCAATTTAATGAAGTAATCTTCTGACACTTACAAGATAAATTTCATCAAAATATTTTTTTCTTTCTGTTAAATGTCTATTTTCAATGTTCACTTCTGGAGAGTCTATTAAATAACCAATGATTAATTATCACTTTATCTAAAAGAATCAGTTACCAAAAGAAAAGTTCAAACAGGGAAAGTGTGGAAATATTAACAGAACACTAATACGTCAATATTCAACACATTAGTGCGAATGTCATGCTTACCAATACGGATAGAAAAATGGTTGTATTTATAACTAAAAAAAAGTACCATTGGAGAATTTTGCGGATTAAATAATGTCATGACATCAAAAAGCGATGTTTTTTTCACAATAAAATATGGAAAACAAGAGTGCCAAATTGTCACAAGATACGCCCGTTCTACTAAGTGACACCGTGACCTAGTTTTTGACCCAACATGACCCATATTCGAACTTGACCTAGATATTGTCTAGATCCTACTTCTGACAAAGTTTGGTGAAGATCGGATGAAAACTATTTGAATTAGAGAGCGGACACTGCTGTGGACACCGCCTCCGCCCGCCCGCCGCCCGCCCGCCCGCCAAGGGTGAAACTATTATACGTCCCGTTTTGTAAAAACGGGCGTATAAAAATTGATTTTAGGTTGATGACAATGATAAACAGTTGCCTTTCTATAGTACCCATGCACAGTGAAAAACTCATGTACCTGTGGAAATCATGATTAGATTGAAGGAAAAATGAAACTTACCAATAAACATGTTGTTAAAAATAACTCGTTTCAAAAATCGCGAAAAAAATAAACCCGATGAAAATATCGCAAAATAAAACTGGATAAAAATATTGCATAAAAATATTGCATGTGTTAATCGGTTGCATGTCTCCAATCAGACCTGACTGATATATAATCTATATACTACCTCTGACCAAGTTTGGTGAATTCAACTTGAACTAGAGCTTTGTCACTGAATGTGACTTATACCCCCATACCACTTTGACGCAGGATAAAAAGTTGTTTAAAAGTTTCGGATGAATACAATTTGAATTAGAGTCCGGACAAAGTGGCGCCGTTGAAAATGCACTAATTGACCCTATGACCTAGTTCTTGACCCGACATGACCCATATTCGAACTTGACCTAGATATCAACTAGATGCAACTACTGACCAAGTTTGGTAAAGATCGGATGAATACAATTTGAATAAGAGTCCGGACAAAGTGGCGCTGTTGAAAATGGACTAATTGACCCTATGACCTAGTTTTTTACCTGGCATGACCCATATTCGAACTTGGCCTAGATATCAACTAGATGCAACTACTGACCAAGTTTGGTGAAGATAAGATTTATACAATTTGAATTAGAGTCCGGACAAAGTAAAATGCACTAATTGACCCTTTGACCTAGTTTTTGACCCAGCATGACCCATATTCGGACTTGACCTAGATATCAACTAGATGCAACTACTGACCAAGTTTGGTGAAGATCGGATGAATACAATTTGAATTAGAGTCCGGACAAAGTGGCGCCGTTGAAAATGCACTAATTGACCCTATGACCTAGTTTTTGACCCGGCATGACCCATATTCGAACTTGGCCTATATATCAACTAGATGCAACTGCTGACCAAGTTTGGTGAAGATCGGATGAATACAATTTGAAATAGAGTCCGGACAAAGTGGCCCCTTTGAAAATGCACTTATTGACCCTATGACCTAGTTTTTGACCCGGCATGACCCATATTCGAACTTGGCCTAGATATCAACTAGATGCAACTGCTGACCAAGTTTGGT
>VMBQ01007228.1:0-25283 GCA_007657795.1 Dreissena rostriformis | reverse complement strand
AATAGGGGTCATCTACCAGTCATGACCAATGTCCCTATGAAGTTTCATGATCCCAGGCGTAAGCGTTCTTGAGTTATCATCCGGAAACCATTTTCCTATTTCCAGTCAACCATTTTACTGCTTCAGGTCATAGTGACCTGAAAATCAATAGGGTCAACTGCCGGTCATGACCAATGTCCCTATAAAGTTTCATGATCCCAGGCGTAAGCGTTCTTGAGTTATCATTCGGAAACCATTTTTCTATTTCCAGTCACTGTGATCTTGACCTGTGACCTTTGACCTAGTGACCTCAAAATCAATAGAGGTCATCTGCCAGTTATGATCAATGTACCTATGAAGTTTCGTGATCCTAGGCCTAAGCGTTCTTGAGTTATCATCCAGAAACCATTTTCCTATTTCCAGTCAACCATTTTACTGCTTCAGGTCATAGTGACCTGAAAATCAATAGGGTCAACTGCCGGTCATGACCAATGTCCCTATAAAGTTTCATGATCCCAGGCGTAAGCGTTCTTGAGTTATCATTCGGAAACCATTTTTCTATTTCCAGTCACTGTGATCTTGACCTGTGACCTTTGACCTAGTGACCTCAAAATCAATAGAGGTCATCTGCCAGTCATGATCAATGTACCTATGAAGTTTCGTGATCCTAGGCCTAAGCGTTCTTGAGTTATCATCCGGAAACCATCTGTAGGACGGACCGACATACCGACACACCGACAGACCAACATGTGCAAAGCAATATACATCCTCTACTTCGAATGGGGGGCATAAAAAAGAGCTATTGAACTTAGGTTTCTTTAAACACCAGAGGAAAAAAACTTCTCTTCATTGAACATCTGAGCGAAGAACTTCTCTTCATTGAGAACCTAAGCAAATAAATTTCTCTTTATTGAACACCTGAGCAAATAAACTTAAGGTTCTTTCAACAAATAAGCAAATACATTTTCTTTAATTGACCACCTGATTAAAACAAGAGATGTGTTTGTCAGAAACACAATGCCCCCTTATGCGCCGCTTTGATTTTTTTATAAAAAAAAAAAACTTTGACCTTGAAGGATGACCTTGACCTTGATACACATGCATGCCAAATATGAAGTTGCTATCTTCAATATTGCAAAAGTTATGAGCAAGGTTAAAGTTTTGAGACATACAGAATGACGGACAGACAGAATGACAGACAGGCCAAAAACAATATACCCCCTTTTTCTTTAAAAAGGGGGCATAAAAACTTAAGTTTCTTTATCAACTGAGCAAATACAATTCTCTTAATTAAACACATCAGCAAACAAATTAGTGTTTTTTTTCAACACCAAACAAAAACAACATGTAACTGAAAAAGAACTAAAAATATTTAGATGTTTAAAATAGGTTACAGCTCACTTACTTTGATGAAGATCAATTAGACCAAACAGCCCATCTGCAGGTACAGTAACTCTTGCCTCCAAGCTCCATTTCCCTTCTGTTTGGTAAAGTGTGGCAATGAATGTGAAGTTACTCGGGAGTTGGCCATTTCCACCATTGTAGACCATGAACACAGTGAACTTCACCTCAAGCTCAGAGTTGCCTGTTTGATCACCTATTCAAAAGATTTTAAAAAATATTAAAAATTAAAAAGCAAATATAAATAATGTTTAAATTTAATTAATTTGTATCTGTAACCAATATGACCCTTGCTCTGGGTAAACGGGGCTGAATGCATGTGCATAAAGTATCGTCCCAGATAAGCCTGTAAAATTTGCACAGGCTAATCAGGGACGACACTTTCCACCTAAACTGGATTTTTGCTTTGAAGATACTTCCTTTACCAGTAAACAAAAAATACCATAAAAGCTGAAAGTTTCATCTCTGACTGCACAGGATGATCTTGAACAATACTTCAGGCACATGCATCAACCCCCTTTTTTAAAGAGCGGCACACATTTATACAAATTGTTTGAAACATACAAAATACCTTCTATTTCTAAGGTGTTGCCCAATCTGTCTTTTAATGTGGCCAGAAGACCCCCTGACTTGTTGTAATGACCCGAGTGAACAAACAGCATGCAGAAGTATTCAGAGTTGTTGTATCTGTAGTGACCTTCCCATGTTTGATGCTGGGAAAAGACTTCCATATACTCTGGCTGGTTGGTGGTCAAGGCTGCTTCTGTAACATAGTATCATGAATTTATTAACCCTTTGCATGCTGGGTAATTTGTCGTCTGCTAAAATGTCTTCCGCTGAATTTCTAAAATTAGCATTTTCTTCGATTTTTTTCAAAGAATAATATCAGAATAGCAAACAGTTTGGATCCTGATGAGACGCCACGTTCTGTGGCGTCTCATCTGGATCCAAACTGTTTGCAAAGGCCTTCAAAATCCGGTTCCAGCGCTCAAAGGGTTAAAAAAACACGTTTGTGTCAAACATGAAATTAGAGGGCCATGGGCACTAAGGCGCTATCCTTAGAAACAAAGCAACTGAAACTATTCTGACTTGAACTCTGACTTCTAGATGTTAACATGTTTTTTTTCTATAAATTTGACCAAGATTTCATTGCGACAAAATTTATGTTCTGATCAACTTTGCTGAAGATTGGACTTATAATTCGACTTCTAGAATGTGAACAAGGTCATTTACGGCCAACTTCCCCACAGCCTGGCGGCCATCTATTTCACCAGAACGGAACCATCTTGGAACTTGGCCTAGATATCATAAGAACAAATGTTCTTCCCAAGTTTTATGAAGATTGGACTTAAAATGTGAGTTCTAAAGTGTTAACAAGCTTTTACTATAGCCATACAAACAAATCTGCCTCACCCATGGTGGCCATGTTTCAAAAAGTGTTTGCCTTTATTTACGTAGCAAGTATATTCATAATACATATTGGGCAATCTTTTCATGCCATGGTTCAGAGATAGTTGCAATAATTCAATTCTCAGCTTTATAACCCAAAGGGTTGCGGAGAGTTCTACATTGGCGCTAAGGAAAAAAACTAAGTAGCCAATTTCATAACTGATTTGGGCTAGCAAGTAGCATCCGACGACGCGCATTGGAGATATTATATCTTATATTTCTTGTAATGAGTTGCATTATTTTACCATTTACTGAATACTCAATGCACATTGTTAATCCTACTCATTTAATTCTCTTTATTGTTAATTAAATAAAAAATCAATAAATATTATTTAAAAAAAAAATCTTCTAAACAACACATTATAATTAGTGTTACTATTGTTTCATTTTTCCAGTTGAAACAACAATAAAACCAGTTAATTAAAATATGGCTTCAAAAACTGCAAGCTTGTTTTTTTTACACCTGTCAGTGCTGTCGGTGTAGATCAAAGGTCTTTGATTTGAGTGCCGATTTTCGCCGGTTTCTAGCTGTAAAATTGTAACACATCAGCAGGTGGACATTTCAAACGGCATTAATCAGTACAACATTTTTTTCAATCGCCAATTTCAGGAAAATCTTTTTTATTATCGCCAACCAGGAATTGTAATAGCCAAATGCGATTTTGGCGATCGGTAACGCTAACGTAGGAGTTGCAATGCGCCGTCTACAGAGCTCCAGATAATGATTTAGTCTAAAGGGTATTTTACCCCCTGATATAATTTTTAAAGCGTATTTTACTCTTTTGTTTCAGCCATACAGGGTTTTTAGGAATAATGAGGGGGTATTTTCCATTTCCATAGAAAACTATAATCTATCTATCTATCTTCGGATACTGTTGAACTTCCCTTTCGGGTATTATTAACAGATCGCGCTGTCAGTGCAAGAAAAAGATAGATACAATATTGTACAATAAAGTATTGACAGTGAGACGTCAAAGAAAGAAAGTAAGACTGAAACAAAGTTTGAAAGTGTTAGTATATGTATAGACAAGAGTTCAAATCAGGTTAAAAACACACTCTGCCGCAACTAATTGTATGAGATTTGGCTTACTGCCAGCTTGAAGGATTCAAGGGTTGGCAGGAGGACAATGTATGAAGGGAGGCTGTTCCATAGTACGACAGTGCTGGGAAAATAAGAAAATTTGTAATAGTTAGTAACTGTGTGAATCTGCCTATAAGCTAAAAGATGTGTATGGCGAGTCAATCTCCTGTGTTTTTCAAGATATGTGGGGACGGGGACAGCTACTACTTAATCGACAATTTAGTAAAATAATACTAATTTAGCATCAGTCCGTCTGTTCTCTAAAGATCTTATACATAGCACATGGACATAGTACATGGCGTTTTAAATCTAGAAATATTATTATTTGTTTTTAATATTAATAAATGCAAACAGAATGAATTTAAAATGATGATATGAACAGACTTTCTTTAAAATATTCCAGCAGGAGCCACTGGTCGCTTAAAACGTCCCTTTTTTTATCCACGAACATGATCATCAGATGGGCCGCCATTTTGATTACAAGCTTATTTTGATTGACTTACTTTTGATGCAAAGGTTTACTTACACTAAAAACTCAACTGGATTATTGGTTAAACTGGTTACGCACTTAAATCGATTAAAAATACGTAACAAGATTTGTATTGCGTCATGTTACGTACTGGGCTGATTTTTAATGCGTTTTTTTTTATTTTTCAATGCGTAAATACCCCGATACGCATCTTATCTGGAGCTCTGGCCGTCTATTGTCCAAAGGTGCAAAATTTGATCACCAAAGCAAGGGCTTAGTAACACTGAAACTGCAAAAACTAATCAATGTTTACCTGTCTAAACCACAAACTCATGCAAATGGTACCATTAAAGCAAGAAATAATTGCTGTTTATTTACTTTGTTTTTCTTTCGTACGCTATATCCACCATATTGGAAACTGTTACATAGTTGCCGACTTAAAGTGACGCTATGGGTAAGGTAGCAGTACACCAATATTTTGAACATCGGGTTATGTGATGTAGCCTAAGTCAATGTTGAATATTCAATACAGAAAACACTGTTTCAAATTTCATCATAAAAATGTCAACGAGAATAGTGTGTTGAAACATCGTTGTGTTTTTTTAGGGTGCATGCAAAGGATAACATCAGCAGGTTGACATTCAGGTAAATTTAACATTTTTTTTTTTATTTCCTTCCTCAATTTGTCTCAAACGACGTCTGTTTAGGAAAGCGCACTGATTCCCTGAGCCGCCACAGCAAAAATAATCAAAGGCTCTGGGTATCCGTTGGACTAGGTTAAGAATAAGACTAAGAGTTTGACATTTTACTGCAAACAAAACTATCAATTAACGAAGCGAAATGAACATACCTGTAAATACAAACACGAAAAAACATATAATTAAAATATGTAAATCAACTAGTAGCCGCATTTTAGAAACGGTTGCAACAACACGAAGTAAATTTTGGAAAATTGGTGAACTGTCAAAAGATGAAATGTTGTTGTTGTTTCTAAGTCCTCTTCGTTCAAACGTTTGTAAAAAGTAAGCAAGCGTTTAGAAAATCTGACTCGGGTCTGGAAGGTCGACCACTATTAAATTCAGCTCGTTGGCAAAAACGCACATTGGAGCAATATAGTGTGAACTCCATCGCACATAAATAACATTAAAATCAGATAATTTTCATTTTATCAATTAGTATGACCTTTATTTATTTATTAATAACAATAGTGGTGTGTAACCTGAAGTTCAGCTTCAGCAACCGGTGTTATGGTATAGTTGCATACACATCCGGGTATCTTAAACGAAAATATGATAAGAAATGATAATTAAGAAAAAAAATGCAACTTAGAATTCAACGTTAACGTACGTCGTTTAGTTATTGATTATAAACATGAATCATAAACAAATGAAGTGTGTTGCACTTATTGTGCAATAAAATATAGATATTTTATTACTTATTTTCTTTGAAAAGTTTTGATCATTTGTTGAATTGTATCAAATTTTCTAATTTGTAGGCATTTGCCAATTTGGCGAATGGTAGAGCACGTCCTGCAAGCACTGTTTATTTATTAAATGTATATTTTGGGATTTGATCATGTCATGTGAAAAGTACAATTTGGGTTTCATTTCTGTATGTTGTGTGAAAAAATACAGTCAAGTTACCATTACCGGATCATTACCCATAGCGGATCACTTTGATGTTCAANGATACTCTCCCCCTAAACGAAAAATATAATACAAGCGGAAAGTGCAGTCTTTTATTAGCCTTTGCTTACTGCTAAGGCTAATCAGGGACGGCACTTTATGCATATGCATTAAATCCGGTTTTCCCAGAGCAAGGCTTGCGACTTCAGACATACAATGGAACTCAATCAAAAGTGTTTGAGGCTTAAGTGGCCAGTATGCCAACGTATAAGTTTAGTATGTTAGAAGAGGAGCAACACGTACCCTCAGTAGCCTTAGCAACACGTACCCTCAGTAGCCTTAGGGCACTACAAAACAATTTAACCCTTTGCATGCTGGGAAATTTGTCGTCTGCTAAAATGTCGNACTGAAAAAGAACTAAAAATATTTAGATGTTTAAAATAGGTTACAGCTCACTTACTTTGATGAAGATCAATTAGACCAAACAGCCCATCTGCAGGTACAGTAACTCTTGCCTCCAAGCTCCATTTCCCTTCTGTTTGGTAAAGTGTGGCAATGAATGTGAAGTTACTCGGGAGTTGGCCATTTCCACCATTGTAGACCATGAACACAGTGAACTTCACCTCAAGCTCAGAGTTGCCTGTTTGATCACCTATTCAAAAGATTTTAAAAAATATTAAAAATTAAAAAGCAAATATAAATAATGTTTAAATTTAATTAATTTGTATCTGTAACCAATATGACCCTTGCTCTGGGTAAACGGGGCTGAATGCATGTGCATAAAGTATCGTCCCAGATAAGCCTGTAAAATTTGCACAGGCTAATCAGGGACGACACTTTCCACCTAAACTGGATTTTTGCTTTGAAGATACTTCCTTTACCAGTAAACAAAAAATACCATAAAAGCTGAAAGTTTCATCTCTGACTGCACAGGATGATCTTGAACAATACTTCAGGCACATGCATCAACCCCCTTTTTTAAAGAGCGGCACACATTTATACAAATTGTTTGAAACATACAAAATACCTTCTATTTCTAAGGTGTTGCCCAATCTGTCTTTTAATGTGGCCAGAAGACCCCCTGACTTGTTGTAATGACCCGAGTGAACAAACAGCATGCAGAAGTATTCAGAGTTGTTGTATCTGTAGTGACCTTCCCATGTTTGATGCTGGGAAAAGACTTCCATATACTCTGGCTGGTTGGTGGTCAAGGCTGCTTCTGTAACATAGTATCATGAATTTATTAACCCTTTGCATGCTGGGTTATTTGTCGTCTGCTAAAATGTCTTCCGCTGAATTTCTAAAATTAGCATTTTCTTCGATTTTTTTCAAAGAATAATATCAGAATAGCAAACAGTTTGGATCCTGATGAGACGCCACGTTCTGTGGCGTCTCATCTGGATCCAAACTGTTTGCAAAGGCCTTCAAAATCCGGTTCCAGCGCTCAAAGGGTTAAAAAAACACGTTTGTGTCAAACATGAAATTAGAGGGCCATGGGCACTAAGGCGCTATCCTTAGAAACAAAGCAACTGAAACTATTCTGACTTGAACTCTGACTTCTAGATGTTAACATGTTTTTTTTCTATAAATTTGACCAAGATTTCATTGCGACAAAATTTATGTTCTGATCAACTTTGCTGAAGATTGGACTTATAATTCGACTTCTAGAATGTGAACAAGGTCATTTACGGCCAACTTCCCCACAGCCTGGCGGCCATCTATTTCACCAGAACGGAACCATCTTGGAACTTGGCCTAGATATCATAAGAACAAATGTTCTTCCCAAGTTTTATGAAGATTGGACTTAAAATGTGAGTTCTAAAGTGTTAACAAGCTTTTACTATAGCCATACAAACAAATCTGCCTCACCCATGGTGGCCATGTTTCAAAAAGTGTTTGCCTTTATTTACGTAGCAAGTATATTCATAATACATATTGGGCAATCTTTTCATGCCATGGTTCAGAGATAGTTGCAATAATTCAATTCTCAGCTTTATAACCCAAAGGGTTGCGGAGAGTTCTACATTGGCGCTAAGGAAAAAAACTAAGTAGCCAATTTCATAACTGATTTGGGCTAGCAAGTAGCATCCGACGACGCGCATTGGAGATATTATATCTTATATTTCTTGTAATGAGTTGCATTATTTTACCATTTACTGAATACTCAATGCACATTGTTAATCCTACTCATTTAATTCTCTTTATTGTTAATTAAATAAAAAATCAATAAATATTATTTAAAAAAAAAATCTTCTAAACAACACATTATAATTAGTGTTACTATTGTTTCATTTTTCCAGTTGAAACAACAATAAAACCAGTTAATTAAAATATGGCTTCAAAAACTGCAAGCTTGTTTTTTTTACACCTGTCAGTGCTGTCGGTGTAGATCAAAGGTCTTTGATTTGAGTGCCGATTTTCGCCGGTTTCTAGCTGTAAAATTGTAACACATCAGCAGGTGGACATTTCAAACGGCATTAATCAGTACAACATTTTTTTCAATCGCCAATTTCAGGAAAATCTTTTTTATTATCGCCAACCAGGAATTGTAATAGCCAAATGCGATTTTGGCGATCGGTAACGCTAACGTAGGAGTTGCAATGCGCCGTCTACAGAGCTCCAGATAATGATTTAGTCTAAAGGGTATTTTACCCCCTGATATAATTTTTAAAGCGTATTTTACTCTTTTGTTTCAGCCATACAGGGTTTTTAGGAATAATGAGGGGGTATTTTCCATTTCCATAGAAAACTATAATCTATCTATCTATCTTCGGATACTGTTGAACTTCCCTTTCGGGTATTATTAACAGATCGCGCTGTCAGTGCAAGAAAAAGATAGATACAATATTGTACAATAAAGTATTGACAGTGAGACGTCAAAGAAAGAAAGTAAGACTGAAACAAAGTTTGAAAGTGTTAGTATATGTATAGACAAGAGTTCAAATCAGGTTAAAAACACACTCTGCCGCAACTAATTGTATGAGATTTGGCTTACTGCCAGCTTGAAGGATTCAAGGGTTGGCAGGAGGACAATGTATGAAGGGAGGCTGTTCCATAGTACGACAGTGCTGGGAAAATAAGAAAATTTGTAATAGTTAGTAACTGTGTGAATCTGCCTATAAGCTAAAAGATGTGTATGGCGAGTCAATCTCCTGTGTTTTTCAAGATATGTGGGGACGGGGACAGCTACTACTTAATCGACAATTTAGTAAAATAATACTAATTTAGCATCAGTCCGTCTGTTCTCTAAAGATCTTATACATAGCACATGGACATAGTACATGGCGTTTTAAATCTAGAAATATTATTATTTGTTTTTAATATTAATAAATGCAAACAGAATGAATTTAAAATGATGATATGAACAGACTTTCTTTAAAATATTCCAGCAGGAGCCACTGGTCGCTTAAAACGTCCCTTTTTTTATCCACGAACATGATCATCAGATGGGCCGCCATTTTGATTACAAGCTTATTTTGATTGACTTACTTTTGATGCAAAGGTTTACTTACACTAAAAACTCAACTGGATTATTGGTTAAACTGGTTACGCACTTAAATCGATTAAAAATACGTAACAAGATTTGTATTGCGTCATGTTACGTACTGGGCTGATTTTTAATGCGTTTTTTTTTATTTTTCAATGCGTAAATACCCCGATACGCATCTTATCTGGAGCTCTGGCCGTCTATTGTCCAAAGGTGCAAAATTTGATCACCAAAGCAAGGGCTTAGTAACACTGAAACTGCAAAAACTAATCAATGTTTACCTGTCTAAACCACAAACTCATGCAAATGGTACCATTAAAGCAAGAAATAATTGCTGTTTATTTACTTTGTTTTTCTTTCGTACGCTATATCCACCATATTGGAAACTGTTACATAGTTGCCGACTTAAAGTGACGCTATGGGTAAGGTAGCAGTACACCAATATTTTGAACATCGGGTTATGTGATGTAGCCTAAGTCAATGTTGAATATTCAATACAGAAAACACTGTTTCAAATTTCATCATAAAAATGTCAACGAGAATAGTGTGTTGAAACATCGTTGTGTTTTTTTAGGGTGCATGCAAAGGATAACATCAGCAGGTTGACATTCAGGTAAATTTAACATTTTTTTTTTTATTTCCTTCCTCAATTTGTCTCAAACGACGTCTGTTTAGGAAAGCGCACTGATTCCCTGAGCCGCCACAGCAAAAATAATCAAAGGCTCTGGGTATCCGTTGGACTAGGTTAAGAATAAGACTAAGAGTTTGACATTTTACTGCAAACAAAACTATCAATTAACGAAGCGAAATGAACATACCTGTAAATACAAACACGAAAAAACATATAATTAAAATATGTAAATCAACTAGTAGCCGCATTTTAGAAACGGTTGCAACAACACGAAGTAAATTTTGGAAAATTGGTGAACTGTCAAAAGATGAAATGTTGTTGTTGTTTCTAAGTCCTCTTCGTTCAAACGTTTGTAAAAAGTAAGCAAGCGTTTAGAAAATCTGACTTGGGTCTGGAAGGTCGACCACTATTAAATTCAGCTCGTTGGCAAAAACGCACATTGGAGCAATATAGTGTGAACTCCATCGCACATAAATAACATTAAAATCAGATAATTTTCATTTTATCAATTAGTATGACCTTTATTTATTTATTAATAACAATAGTGGTGTGTAACCTGAAGTTCAGCTTCAGCAACCGGTGTTATGGTATAGTTGCATACACATCCGGGTATCTTAAACGAAAATATGATAAGAAATGATAATTAAGAAAAAAAATGCAACTTAGAATTCAACGTTAACGTACGTCGTTTAGTTATTGATTATAAACATGAATCATAAACAAATGAAGTGTGTTGCACTTATTGTGCAATAAAATATAGATATTTTATTACTTATTTTCTTTGAAAAGTTTTGATCATTTGTTGAATTGTATCAAATTTTCTAATTTGTAGGCATTTGCCAATTTGGCGAATGGTAGAGCAGGTCCTGCATGCACTGTTTATTTATTAAATGTATATTTTGGGATTTGATCATGTCATGTGAAAAGTACAATTTGGGTTTCATTTCTGTATGTTGTGTGAAAAAATACAGTCAAGTTACCATTACCGGATCATTACCCATAGCGGATCACTTTGATGTTCAAGAATGCGTATTGCGATAAATAGTTGACAATTTTAGATGATATTTTGAACACATATTTTGAACACAGCACCTTCAAGGCCTGTTCTTTAAAACGCAATGATTGAGTCGTAATCGGAGCTACTCTTTGTCAAACATTTTGGTATGTTTTGCTGACATGTACATGTATATAAGACTTTGGTGACTTCCGTCTCGTTTCCAAATCGAGGTTGAACATTTTTCGCAGCCACATGCTATAACTCTGTTGGAAAGTTAGAAGTTTATGCGTTAATTTAAAGACCATTTAGTAGTCTTTCTGCCTGCAAATGTCCATTTCAGTTTTGATTCGTGTTTAAGATTTTGCAACACCTTACATGAAATGAAGAATTAGGGCAATAACGGATCAAGCATGATAATATGCGTATTGATAATATATTATATTAAAATATATGCAAATCTTGTTGATTCTTACAATAAATGATCTCAATCTTAATGTTTTATTTATGTTCCATGTTGAATATCGATGATTAGATATGATTTAAACAATTTACATGGTTTATAAGATCTTTTCGATCTATTTAGGATTTTCAACAGATAATTCACACAAGAACACCGTGCTTAAAGTGTAGATACAAGATCACATATAGAAAACAATAAATAACAAAAACAAATTAATATAATTTATAACTGGCAATGTAATTTGGTCATTGTAAACAACACAGTTCATGTTTCAACAGTTCAAATAGCGTGTTAGATGCCCCTGAGTGGTTTCAATCACGTGATCCGTTATGGCTACAACTGACCCGTTAATGCATGAATTCTGCGGCGAAAAAAAGGTATCACAAATACATTTTGCCTGCGTTTAAAAATAAGACTATGTGCTGAATCAGTGAGCAAAGGTAATATTTAATCAAACTGATGTAAAAGAAGTCTCAAAACATGTATTGCTTTTCACCAGAACAACTTTATTACGCTACTGATCCGGTAAAAGTAGCTTGACTGTATTCAGTTTTTAAATTTACATCTGATCCTAATTTTCTGACATAAAAACATTTGAGTAGGCAGTTACATGTTAAATATATGGTTGGTTTCCAGAAACAAAAATTTGTGTGTATGCCTTATGTCTCACAAAGTCGATGTTAAGTTGTAAAGTGCTGTTGGAATTCCATGGACATTGCATTATTATGTTTATAAAACATGAATAAAGCAAAAAATTCATAAAAATATAATAGGCATATAGTAAAAAATTACTCTGAGACTGGCTCAATATTTAATGACACAATATTATTATTTATTATCTAATAATTATTGTGTTTCTTTTTTTTTCTTGTCACTGCGGTTTATTGTATTTTATTTCCAGGCACAGTAATGACCTGTTCTCAATATGACCACCACATACATCTATAGACAATGTCACTAGTTAACAGTTCAGCCATGAGCAATAGCTGAATAATGAAAAGTAGCAGACGACAATAACATTCTCCAAGATGTTGGTGAACCGGAAGACAAGTTTCCGTGAAAACCTTCCCCTGTCAGACTATGGACCTGATGAAAACCTGAATGACAATGCAGACATTGATTGGGTCAACAAAGACTGGGTATGCAGGGTTTGTTTTGATAAAAAAATGTCAATATATTGATGTGTTACTATTTTGCAGCAGTTAATTTTCTCCACGGTCCAGTGTACGGCATAACATATCAGTTAATAATTTTTGTTAAGCTGGCTTGTGGAAACCTTGATAAAGAAGGCACAATGGTAGACAGCTTATGTATGTGTGTGCATGCGTTTGAACCGTAACAATGATATTTTAAAATAGCTTTAAGCCTTACCACAAATGTCACCATTATTAGATAATGTGTTACTTGTAAAACCGTCCATCTATCGCGAAAGTCAAGGTCACACCTAAGAGGTCAAAGCTCAAAATTCAATTTGCGATTTAAAAATAACTTAGGATAAATTACCAACATGAAGAGACTGCCTTTAGCGTGTAATAACTGCCTGCTTCAAAGGTCAAGTTCACACTTAGAGGACAAATGTCAAATTTGCCATTAACCCTTTGCATGCTGGGAAATTTGTCATCTGCTAAAATGTCGTCTGCTGAATTTCTAAAATTAGCATTTTCTTCGATTTTTTTTCAAAGAATACTATCAGAATAGCACACAGTTTGGATCCTGATGAGACGCCACGTTGTGTGGGGTCTCATCTGGATCCAAACTGTTTGCAAAGGCCTTCAAAATCCGGTTCCAGCGCTCAAAGGGTTAAACAGCTAGGTGTGACTGCAAAATTGTCATGCATCATTTAATTTTAAAACACCTTACAACAAATGACCACCATGTTAAAATGAGGAGACCGAATCTTTCACATGTCCTTTATTTTAGGAACATATACTGATCATTACAGTTTATATGTTGTGAGCTCTAAATTCAGTCATCATGTATCAGAAGATCTTGATAAGACAGGGCCCTGGGGAAATATAAGTTTCAATAGATTTTGAAAACCAGGAGTAAAACGACCTCATGCTTTAAATTTTCAGGGGTCAAAATACTGAAGTCTGGAGTTCTTTTGTTTTTGCATATTTGTTTAATAGTCAGAGTCTGCATATGTTGTTTTGCATATACTAAAGCGAAAAACAATGCAAAGAACAGAAATTGTATAATATAAAATATACTTTGGAGTTGACTTCTTAGTAATATATGCGTCAAAATGAAGCAAGGCAGAAAATGTGCATGTGTCAAAAGTGACAAAATTGCAAGATGCTTGCATCAAAAAGCATGAATCTGCTTCAACGGAAATCACTCATAGGTAATTGCATGTGTTGCAGGTGCGCTGGTTGCTGCGAGGATGTGCCCTCCTCAGCGTGACCTCAGTGAGCATGAATACCCCGGCCACGTTCATCACCCTACCCGCACTGGAGTACGTCACCTTCGTCATGGACCTCGTAGTCATGCTGCTCTTCACAGCAGAGATGGTGGCCAAGATACACATACGTGGGATCCTTAAGGTCAGTCACTAATGAAGTATATCTATGATTTCAATTGAATCAGAATCCTTTTTTTTGATGCAAGCATTTTGCAATTATCATACTTTTCAATCCTGCTAATTATTTATCTTGCATCATTTTGTAAAATCTTATTGAGCCCCCCTCTGGGAAAACAGGGCTTAATCCATGTGCATAAAGTGACGTCCCAGATTAGCCTGTGCAGTGAACACAAGCTAATCAGGGAACACATTTTCCACCTAGACTGGATTTTTGTTTAGAAGATACTTCCTTTAGACAAAAAATTCTAAAACCCGGAAAGTGTTGTACCTGATAAGCCTGTGCGGACTGCGACAACACTTTATACACATGCATTAAGCCCCATTTTCCTATAGCGCTGCTCAATTATTCATTCTGCATAGGCTTATCAGGGATGACACTTTTCGCTTTTAAGGTATTTTTCTATTAAAAGAAGTCTCTTCTTAGAGAAAATCTAGTTTACAGACATGCATTAAACCTAGTTTTCACAAAACAAGACTTCAGAGCTTGTAGATGAAAGGTATTTACTATGTTTCAGGGAGATGCTCCATACCTGCGGGACCGCTGGTGTCAATTTGACTTCTTCATGGTCGTCTGCCTGTGGGCCTCAGTCCTTCTTCAGGTGAACATCTCCGTGTCTTAACCCTTTACCACTAAGATACGCATTTAGACCCATTTGTAGTCCCATAGAAAATCAGATTAAATTAAATACTTTTTTAATATAATCAAGTTTTAACCCTTTGCATGCTGGGAAATTTGTCGTCTGCTAAAATGTCGTCTGCTGAATTTCTAAAATAAGCATTTTCTTAGATTTTTTTCAAAGAATACTATCAGAATAGCAAACAGTTTGGATCCTGATGAGACGCCACGTTCTGTGGCGTCTCATCTGGATCCAAACTGTTTGCAAAGGCCTTCAAAATCCGGTTCCAGCGCTCAAAGGGTTAAAGGCTCCATTTCCAACTCTTAGATACTGATGAACAGAAAACAGCATTACACCTGAAAGACTGCGAGTTACCTGGCGAGTTACTCGTTGACTAAGCCGTTTATTTTTGCTTCTTAGTCGGAAAGGGTAAAATAGAAAAATGGGTGGAAAATTGCAAAGGCCTACTAGCCAATGGCCCTCAAATTATTAGCCTCCAGATTTTTTTTAGCAAAAAGTTTTGAAAGCACCACAATGAGCAACCATGGCCAAAACAGGAGTTTTTTTACTATGGTCTTTTCTTTGTTGAAATATGAGCATGTCTGTGGTAAGAACAGTCATCTATTATAATGAAGTTCCCACAGTTTGTTCTGCCAATCACACCTATACCTCACACAGGTGTCTACTGGTAACACTAACCTAGTTTGTTCTTTACAAGAATAACTGAACGAACAAGGGTAGGAAACAGTGGTCAAAATGTGTTTATATCCCTGAAATATGTTTGTTTACCATGTGTGAGCAAACTTAGGTGATGGCAGCCATAGCCGAAAGACTAGTGTGCCCTCAAAAAAATAATTAATGCACTTTATTGACAAGCTTCCAGTTTATTGTAGGGCTTCCAGTAACAGAAGTTTCAGAGTAGTTTACTCCCCTTTTATGTCACTTCTTTAACCCTTTGAGCGCTGGAACCGGATTTTGAAGGCCTTTGCAAACAGTTTGGATCCAGATGAGACACCACAGAACGTGGCGTCTCATCAGGATCCAAACTGTTTGCTATTCTGATAGTATTCTTTGGAAAAAAAACGAAGAAAATGCTAATTTTAGAAATTTAGCAGATGACATTTTAGCAGACGACAAATTTCCCAGCATGCAAGGGTTAATTCAGCCTTGTTCTGGGAAAACTGGCCTCAATGCAAAACTTTAAGCAAACCTTCCATAGTAAGAGGCCATGATTTTCAAACTCGCAGTAATTAATAATTATTGACATGTTTTGCTTTTTTCTCCAGGTGTTTGAGTTGACGCGGGTGGTACAGCCCTACTCATTCTGGTCAGTCCTGAGATGCTTGCGTCCACTGATCCTGATCAGGGTCTTCAGAGTCTTCCTGAAGTTCTCACTGCCCAAAAACAGGATCAACTCCATATTCAAGTATGTACTGAGTGCGGCATGGTGCCTTAGACTTACATGTAAAACCAAAAAAAAGCATGTCTGTCTTTGAATATGTACAGGCTATAAATGGTGCTTATGGCGGAAATAAAATGTCATGAATAAAGAAATTCGTAAGATTGTTTATGCCAGGTTTGACTGAAAATTAAAGCAATACTTGAATATATCAATTTATATCAATTTAAAGAATATTCTTTATTCTAAATGTTAATTCTAAGAATTGTTTTGTGAATATGAGAACAGGTAGGTGTGTAACATTTGGTGTTTTATTGGCATAAAATGCTTTAAAAGTTAGTTGATGAAAACTTTTGCATAAATGAGATGCAAGGCAGATATTTGTATTGTAACATTATTGTAAATTTCAGTTTATTTGCACGTATAGGAGGATTTTGTTGAAGCTGAAATGACTTTGCTTCAACATATTTCTACCCCTTTTTTGGGGTCCAGAAGGGCAGTTTTCAGTGACTGGCATATGTTTGTGCACATTATACAGGTTAACCAACTTATAGGCGAAGTGTGAGAGACGGTTAAATGCTGGCTGTGATTTGACTGAAATACTGCTGAATAAGGTTCAAAATCTATGTCCTATCTGCAGATTTAAAAGATTTATAAGATTTAAGCCTTGAAAAGTCCTTATTTTTTTTTATTGAAATTTGTACATAATCTTTTCTGTCTACTCCAGGCGTTCCTATCAGCAGATCTACAACGTTACCATCTTCTTCCTGTTCTTCATGATTCTTTACGGCATCCTGGGAGTGCAGATCTTCGGTGAACTCAAGTTCCACTGTGTCCGCAATACGGTCACAAATACTTCGTAAGTTTACAGTGCAAAAATTGTTTTTTTCTAGTATAGGTTTGACGCAGGGGTCAAATGAAATGTTCAGGGGTCAAAATACTGAAGTCCAGATTTATTTACTTTCGGCATATTTGTTAAATGCTCTGCAGATGTTTTTATGTCCCCCAGTATATACTGGGGGACATATTGTTTTTGCCCTGTCTGTTGGTTGGTTGGTTGGTCTGTTGGTTGGTTGGTTTGCGCCAACATTAACATTTGCTATAACTTTTGCAATATTCAACATAGCAACTTGATATTTGGCAAGCATGTGTATCTCATGGAGCTGCACATTTTGAGTGATGAAAGGTCAAGGTCATCCTTTAAGGTCAAAGGTCAATTATATGGGTCAAAATCGCTCATTTTGGCCATAACTTGTGCAATATTCAACATAGCAACTTGATACTTGGCATGAATGTGTATCTCATGGAGCTGCACATTTTGAGTGCTGAAAGGTCAAGGTCATGGTCATCCTTCAAGGTCAAAGGTCAATTATATGGGTCAAAATCGCTAATTTTGGCCATAAATTCTGCAATATTCAACATAGCAACTTGGTATTTGGCATGCATGTGTATCTCATGGAGCTGCACATTTTGAGTGGTGTAAGGTCAATGTCAAGGCCATCCTTCAAGGTCAAAGGTCAAATATATGAGTCAAAATCGCAATAGTAATAGGGGACATAGTGTTTCACAAACTAATCTTGTTTTAGTATATATTTGAGAGAAATGCTGTGCAAAAATAAATAAATATATAGACATAACATATTGAAGAGTAAGCTTCCTTTAAATATTTGCATCAAAACGATGCAAGTCAAATAATTTGAAGGCGTCAAAAGTAAGAAATTTCTAAATGCTTGCATCAAAAAGCAGGATTCCGCTTCAATTGAAATCCCTGGTGATACTATGTTGACAGTGACATATATGGTATATTTTTCTTTTAACTGTGATGTTTCTCACCTGACAGGGGGATAACTGTGTTTGACCTTGCCATTTTTTCATGCTAAAGGGAAATAACTGTGTTTGACCTTGCCATTTTCTCATGCAAAAGGGAAATAACTGTGTTTGACTTTGCCATTTTCCTATACAAAAGGGAAATAACTGTGTTTGAGTATGCCATTTTCTCATACCACAGGGAAATAACTGTGTTCGACTTTGCCATTTTCTCATACAAAAGGGAAATAACTGTGTTTGACTTTGCCAATTTCTAATACAAAAGGGAAATAACTGTGTTTGACTTTGCCATTTTCTTATACAAAAGGGAAATAACTGTGTTTGACCTCGCCATCCCAGACACCTACTGTTCCCCTGACAACAAGCCCGGCTACAGCTGTCCTAATGGAACAAAGTGCATCTCTATCGAAATCCCTAAGAACAACAGGGGATTTAATGGATTTGATGAACTGCGTAAGTTTGTTTGTTTCTATTTGGACATGCAAATCCACACACGTATTTGTTTGTTCCTATTTGGACATGCAAATCCACACAGATTTGCTTGTTCCTATTTAACACGGAAATCCATACACATATCAGTTGTTCCTATTTAATGAGCAAACCCTTACACGTATTGTTTGTTCCAATTTAACACGCAACTCCACACACATGTATTGTTTGTTCTTATATAACACTTAAATCCACAAACATGATTCATTTTCTTTGTAAGCATTACTTTACTGACTGGAAATAAACCCTTTCTACCAAAAATCCAATGTGGACTACACAGGCTAATCTGGGATGACACTTAACACACATGCATCAAGCACAGTTTTCTGTAACACTTGTGTTTCCATAGCAACCAGTTTCTTCAATATAACACTTTGTGTTTCAAAAGGAACCAGTTTCTTCAATGTAACACTTTTGTTTCAAGAGCACCCAGTTTCTTCACAGTGTACCAATTCATGTCAGTTTTCTGTTTCCATAGCTACCAGTTTCTTCACGGTGTACGAGGCAGCCTCACAGGAGGGCTGGGTGTTCCTGATGTACCGCGCCATGGACAGTCTGGATTCGGGAGTGGCCCTTGTCTACTTCATTACTCTCATCTTCCTGCTAGCATGGCTTGTCAAGGTATGGGTAGTTTGCCCTTGTCAAGGTATGGGTAGTTTGCCCTTGTCAAGGTATGGGTAGTTTGCCCTTCTTGTTACACAAATCTCCACATAAATGGTACTGAAAACAAAATACCTTTTTTTGTATCTTAAGTAAGCTTGCTTCCCCAACAGCATAAATATGTCCCATCTCCTCTTATTTTAAAATATTTCCTTGACAAAAACAAAAAAAAGGTTTTGCAGTGGAAATAAGAATATTAAAAGAACACACACACATATTTTGCCCTGTCAGATACGTAAAGCCCAAATTGTTTATAAAACTAATTTGATACACCACAACTCAAATATCAGTGTACCCAGTATTTTTTCACCATTTTGGGAATGTGGCCGAAACTTAAATCTGGAAATTGATGTTGTCGTTATTGCTAACAAATACTTTAGAATGGATAATCAAAGCGTTTTCAATATTATATTACTAGATTCAACTTTTAGAGCTGAATTAGGAAATGAACCAAATGTTGCAATTTATTTAAAAAAAATATATATTGTTTTTGGAAACCTTCTTTTGGGAATATTTGGCTGTAATTTGGGGAAAAAAAATATACTCTTTGATATTGGGAATAGGAAAAAAAATCTGCCCCAAATTTAACCAAATTTAAGCAATAAAAACACTGACTTGTATTTCAGAATATTTTCATTGCCGTTATCATCGAGTCGTTTGCTGAGTTCCGTGTGCAGTTCCAGCAGATGTGGGGGTCACGGGGCACAGACACGGACTCGGACTCATCTCAGGTAGGTGAACCCATGAAATTGGGTCTTATAGCATTTGCATAAAGTGTCGTCCCAGATTAACATGTGCACTCCGCACAGGCTTATTAGGGACGATATGTTCTGATTTTATAGGGATTTTTTGTTGTTTTTTTATTTCTAAAGGGAGTTCCTTCTAAAAAAAAATTTAGTCTATGCGAAAAGTGTTTTCCCTGATTAGCCTGTTCTGATTTCATAGGCTAATCTGGGACGATACTTTATGTGCATTAAGCCCCATTTTCCAGAGTTCAGAGAATGTTTGCGTACAGTTCCAATAGATGTGGGGGTCTCGTGGTACAGACACTGATTTGGACTCTTCCCATGCATGTGAACCCTTCACCTTTTAAATGTGAACCCTTCACCTAACCCTAGCCCCTAAACCTTTGATGCATTTGTAGCCCCTTAGAAAATCAAATTAATTTTAAGAGCTCTCTTACTAAATTCAAGTATTGAAGGCTTTCATTTCCAAACCTAAGATGAGCAGCAAACAGGATAAAGCCTAGACAGACTGCGAGTTACTCGAAGGGTGTTCTGGTTTTATGCTGGTTGCATATAGCCATTTTCAACTTGCATCTGAGTGCGTAGGGGTTAATAAGTGAACGAGGATCCCAAATTAGCCTCCCTATGGGAAAACAGGGCGCAATGCATGTGTGTAAAGTGTTGTCCCAGATAAGCCTGTGCAGTCGGGTCCGGCTAATAAGGGAAGAAACTTTCTTTTTTTATGGAATTTTTCCTTTAAAGAAAGTGTCTTCTAAATGAAAATCAAGTCTGGAGTTCCTCTGGCCGGATATGGCATTAGACCCATTTTCTCACAACGCCACTCATTTTATACTTGCTCTGTGAAAACAGGGCTTCATGCATATGCTGAAGGTGTCATCCCATATAAGCCTGTGCAGTCCACATTGGCTAATCAGGGACGACACTGTTCGCTTTTATTTAATTTTTTGTTTAAAGGAAATCTCTTGTTTGCAAAAATCCAGTTTAGGCGGTAAAGTGTTGTCCCTGATTTGCCTGTGCGGACTGAACAGGCTAATCTGGGACACTTTAAGCTCATCCATTAAGCCCGGTATCCCAGAACGAACGCTAGGAAAAAAACAAATTGTTCTTAGGTAGCTCATTTATCTCTCGCCAGGTGATACAGCAGGAGGGTGCCAGCTGGCGGATGGTAATCCAGGACGAGAACAAGCCCCAGGGCCTAGCCCCACCCATATTCCAGCAGATCCTGCGCTCCAGCGCCTTCCACGCCCTCATCCTGCTCATGGTGCTAGCCAGCGCCATCGCGGAGGCCAGCCTGAGCTTCGACCATGAGACCAAGGACCCCAAGAACACCATCGACACCTTCTACTACATAGAGGTATGTTGATAGGTTGCCATGGCGTAGTGGTTATGGTGCCTGTCTAGTGACCAGGAGGTCATTGGCTTGCTCCCTACTGTGGGAGCGTTCTTTGGATCTCCCCCAAAGACACCAAGCACTGGTTCTACCCAGGAAACAGACTCAAGAGGGTTTCAATAAGCCTAAGGCTTTTGATGCAATCAGGCTAAAAATGACTAGGTTTAAACTTAAGCAGAGTTATGTTCAACATTAATGCATTTTAATTGTGAAATTCCTTCCTTCTGTTGCTTACATGGAGCTCTGTTCTTCCTTTCGACATTTTTAAGTGAAAATCTTTCTTCTGCCCTTGTGATTTCATTTCTTACATAGAGCTATTATTCCATTCTGCATGTCAAGTAAACGTTTCTCTTTCTCCTGCTAAGCTTGTAACATGTGAAATTTTGTCTTCTTCTATTCCGCATTTTACAGGTAAACTTTCATCCTCCATTCTGTATGCATGTTTCTTTCCTTCCTTCTTCCATTCCATATTTCGCTTGTGATTCTTTACTCACTTTCACTTTTCACTTGTTAACTTCCTTACTACATTAAGTTAAGTTCATTCTTTCCCCCATATTTTGTATGTGAAGTTCTTTTTTGATCCAACATTTCTCAGGCGATTTTCTTCTTTCATTTCCGTTGTGAACTTCTTCCATGTTAATATTACTTGTAAGGTTCCATCTTGTATGTTATGTGTGAACTTTTTCCATGAGTGTTTACAATGACAATTTTGACGACGGACGACAACGCACGACACACAGGCAGTGTTCAAGATCTGGTATAAACTTATTTCTGATTACTTCCTTTCAAATTATTTCTGATTTCTTCCTTTCAACATTTCTTTTACAAGCTCACCTGAGCACAACGTTCCCCTTGTGAGCTTTTGTGATCACCTTTTGTGTGTCAAGCGTCGTCCGTCGTCAAAACTTTCCTTGTAAACACTCTAGAGGCCACATTTATTGTCCAATCTTTGTGAAACTTGGTCAGAACATTTGTCCCAGCGATATCTTGACCTATTTTGTAACTGGGTCATGTGAGATATAAAAACTAGGTCACTAGGTCAAATTAAAGAAAAAGCTTGTTAACATCAAGAAGTCACATTTCAAATCAAATCTTCATGAAACTTGGTAAGTACCTTTGTTTTAAATGATTTCTTTGCGAATGATATCTCAGCTGAGTAAGAAAATATAAATGTGCATAGAAATTAAATATAAATGTTTCTTATTTTTATGTCCCCCAGTCTATACTGGGGGACATATTGTTTTTGCCCTGTCCGTTTGTTGGTTTGTTGGTTTGCACAAACTTTAACATTGGCCATACCTTTTGCAATATTGAAGATAGCAACTTGATATTTGGCATGCATGTGAATCTCATGGAGCTGCACATTTTCAGTGGTGAAAGGTCATGGTCAAGTTCATCCTTCAAGGTCAAAGGTCAAATATATGGGGCAAAATCGCTCATTAAATATACACTATAACTTTTTAACAACTTCTTTCATATACTTCATATCTCATATGCATATGTATCTCATACAGCTGAACATTTGAACTTCAAGGTCACCCATCTAGTTCAAAGATCAAGTTATGTCAAGGTCAATGTCATCCTTCAAGGTCAAAGGTCGTTTTTATTTATTTTTTATTTTTTAAACTGCATTCACAGAATCGCTCAAACTATAACGTCAAATATTTTAATGTCAATGTCCCACAGAATTGCTCAAACAATAATGTCAAATACTTTACTGTCAACGTCCTGAGGTCAAGTTCTGTCAAGGTCAAGGTCATCCTTATTTTTTTTTATTTTTTTTTTTAAACTGCACCGACAGAATCGCTCAAACTATAAGGTCAAATATATTAAAGTCAATGTCCCAAGGTAAAGTTCTGTCAAGGTCATCCTTCAAGGTCATTTTTTTTTTTTTTTTTTTAAANAAGGGGACGTTTTGCATTGTGTTTCACAAACACATACCTTGTTTGTTATTATTCTGAACTCCACCTTCTCAGAATAGTTTGGTTCCTTCAGGTCTCAGGTGAGCTCTTTTTATATTTTATTTTTCATTTAGAAAATAATAACTTTTGTTAGATATTATACTCACATAAATATAAGTTTGAACAATACTTGACACACTGACAGACAATGTTAATAAAAATATGAATAACATGCACATCATGAACTTACCATAAGATAATATTTATAAGCAAGAAGTAAACAAAATCATTCGAATAGACTGTTCTAAAATGCTCTTACAATCCTTTCAAAGCTAGTTTCAATGAAACTAATATTTTTTATTTTTTTTGCAAGTAATATGTGAGCATATTTCAATTAAAATGTCATTATGTTACCAGTTTAGTAAAGACTGGTTTTATTGCAAACACTCACTGTGTCTTACATACAGTGTATACAAAACTGTAACACTTTAAAGTGACAACTATGTATATATAAATATGTAAATTATTATAAACAGTCATCAAATATCTCCAACAGTCACTGTGCCTCAAACACTATAATGTCTTCATTGCCCCACATTCCCACAATCATTGAACCTGTGTGCTTTCTGTAGTAGACAGATGTAGGTCCAGTCACACCATCTTCTTTTTTTATCACATTTGTCAGTTAGTGTCTCCCATTTCTGTCAACCTGGAGGATTTTGTTGGAAAAGTATTCACACACCAGGACTTGTCCTGAAGCTGTCACATGTAGGCAAGGTAGTACTGGTATTGAGATTAGTGTAAGGTCAGTGAGGATGGAGATCACTGTGCCATCCTTGGACAGTGTGACCAGCTTGTTACTGGACTTGTTGGTCACATATATCCTGTTCTCATCTGGACTCACTGCACAGGAGATAACTGTGGTATGGAAGACAGTGGTGATACAGTGTAATTATTGCATGGAAATGAAGGTCATGATTTAAAAAGTAGTAAGTCTTATGTTTTGGTTAATATAATAAATTTCAGCTTTTATGTAGTAATTAGTACATACATAAAACACTCAATTAAATTAATGAACATAAGAAAAAAACATACAAGAATACTGTTGACATAAAGTACAATACTTATCAACTATAAACACTAGTTGTATTGTGGGTGTGATACATTGTGGTTCTTTATTTTGATAAATTGTTGAGTTTGGTGATAATTATCAAAGACATCATTTTCAATATAAAATCGATAACTTATTATAATACAAATACTTTTTTTATTTGAAAATCATCTGTATGTGCCTCCCTTCGAAGGAGAGGGGGTATATTGTTTTGCTGGATGTAAATAACTTTCGAACGGATTGACCAACTGGCTTAATACTTCCCATGTGCATTGGCCTTTGCCAGTAGATGACCCCTATTGATAATTTGGGTCACTTGGTCAAAGGTCAAGGTCACTGTCACACTTAGCGTNACATTTTGTCCTTTCAATATTTCAGATGTTTTTCACCCAATTGTTAAACCTCAGGGTAGTTTAAAAGATCTGGTGTTCATTATTTTTTCCTTTTAATAGTTCAGGTGTTTTGCACCCTTCTGTTTGACCTGGTGGCACTGTTCAAGGTCTTGTGTGCACCTGTTTCTAATATCTTCTATTTGACCTACCATGTGTTTTTCACATAACTGGTTGACCTCAGGGCAATAAACACAAATCAAATGTAACCTAACTTTCGTCCAATTATCATTTCATGTGTTTTTCACCCTTCTTTTTGACCTTGAGGCAGTATTCAAGGTTGGATGTGAACTTAATTTCTTCCAAACAATATTTCAGATTTTGTTCAGCCTACTGGTCGAGATGCAGTGTACAATATCTGGTGTAAATTCAATTTCTTCCTTTGAACATTTCAGGTGTTTTTCACCCTACTGTTTGACCTTGAGGCAGTGTTCAAGATCTGGTGTCTGGGTCTCCGTGGTTACTGGAGACGGTCCCTGCACAAGTTTGAACTCAGTCTAGTGATTGGCACCACTCTGCACATCATACCAGGCTGGTACAGGACTGAGCTCACTTACTTCCAGGTAAAACTTACTTCTAAGGAAGGTAAATTAG
>VMBQ01007227.1:0-48028 GCA_007657795.1 Dreissena rostriformis | reverse complement strand
GGCATCTGTCTCCGACTGCGGCGCTCTTGTCCTATAACTGTTAATGGCCTGATTTTAATCATCATGATGTTGATATACATTCATAGAAATGGAATCAGTCTTCAGAACGTAATTCAGTAGGTTAACTTTGTTGTAAACAGACAATTATAATGTTCATGATTTTAAGGTGATGAAAATGATGTGAAAGTAGGAATTCAATAAGATTTTTAAGATTATTACAAAACTACTTGTTAACAACACAAAAAGTCCAAGACCTGAGTGCATCTCTGTTGAGTATAATTCAGATTAATATTTCATTTTATACAATCATGGTAATATCAAAATAATGTTTAAATTATTGTTATTTATTGGTCAATGAACAAAAATTGATCTAACTCCCACATGGTTTAATTTTACTGCACAAGAACTCCAAACCATTTTAATAGCATAAATACGTTACCTGCTATCTGATAGCTACTTATTCCGAAGGAACGTATTTTATCCGGAAGTTTAAAATTTCTGTCCTAAATCCCGTCCTGTCATAAACCAGTCTCGGTCACAACGGTCACACAGTACGGTACAACCGACACTGGATATTACCCAGGATTCACTCTTATTCCGGACGAAAACGAGGCGGACATGTTTTTGTTGTTTACATTAATTGTTGCTTTGTTTCGTTGGATTTGTCTGTTTTACAGCCAAGAGAAGTTTTTGAATTGTGTTTTAAAATATTCTCCGTATACTATCCGATATTTCTGTATTGTTTTAGTGGTTTTTGTGTGGTTAATTTAGTTTGTTTTAGGCAAAATGCCTCAAACATGTGGCCACATTAGAGCAGCGAACGAGCACGTGCAAAACGTGTTCTTGTTATACATTGCGAGAACGTGAAAAGCGTGCTCTTCTTATTCATTGAAGAATGTTTATCATTTGCTTGTGTGCAAATCATGATTTATGTTCTACATGACGATCTAGTTGATGGTCATTGTATTATTTCATCTGTTTCGAATTAAACTTTTGTTTAATTTATGCTCTACGGCTATGGTATTATATACTATTGGCTTTCTCTTTTACACTTAGTAACTGAGAGAGTGTTAATTATTTTCATTATTGGCAAATAATGATTTAAATGCCGTATGACAATCTGGTCTATGACCAGTTTATTGATGAATATGTTTTGCTCTTGTTTTTCATAATCGATCTACATGATGGTCGGAAATACAAGAGTGGAGATGATGCTTACATCGATGCCAAGGAACCGATCGACGTCAGACCATATGGATCCTGCCATACATCGGTCTTTGGCTCTCCGGGCAAGACGTCAGACCTTATGGCATCCGCCATACGTCGGTCTTTGCCCAAGGTCAAGTCGGGAAAGTTCGGCTTGCCTTACTTTTCCCCACACGACCTCGACCACATGGCATCAGGAGATGCCATGCATCGGTCCTTACCCGGTGACGACACCGGTCAATTTTTTGACCGGTCCGTTCATCGGGTACCCGGTGACAGACCAGTTGACCGGTCCGGTGACGTCACCGGTCACCGGTCACCGGTCATTGACCGGTCCGGTCATGACCGGTCCGGTCACCGGGCAACCTATGCCCGGTGACGTCACCGGTCACCGGTCAACCGGTCACCGGTCACCGGTCATTGACCGGTCCGGTCATGACCGGTCCGGTCACCGGGCATGCTATGCCCGGTGACGTCACCGGTCACCGGTCAACCGGTCACCGGTCACTGACCGGTCCGGTCACCGGACCGGTCACCGGTCATTGACCGGTCCGGTCACCGGTCACTGACCGGTCCGGTCACCGGGCATGCTATGCCCGGTCCGGTCACCGGGTATCGGTCTGTACCACAGACCGTTCCGGTCACCGTAGATGTTGACACTACTTTGTCAGTGCTCCATCGATGCCAAGGAACCGATCGACGTCAGACCATATGGGTCCTGCCATACATCGGTCTTTGGCTATCCGGGCAAGACGTTGACCGAAACGAGTTTTATGCTGTCAGTCGGTCGACGTCAGACCATATGGCATCCGCCATACGTCGGTCTTTGCCCAAGGTCAAAGTCGGGAAAGTTCGGCTTGCCGTGACTTTTCCCCACACGACTTCAACCACATTGCATCAGAAGATGCCATGCATCGGTCCTTACCCGGTGACGACACCGGTCACATTTTGACCGGTCCGTTCATCGGGTACCTGGTGACAGACCAGTTGACCGGTCCGGTGACGTCACCGGTCACCGGTCAACATTGACCGGTCGGGTCACCGGGCATGCCATGACCGGTGACGTCACCGGTCATTGGTCACGTCGGTCTTTGCCCAAGGTCAAAGTCGGGAAAGTTCGGCTTGCCGTGACTTTTCCCCACACGACCTCAACCACATGGCATCAGAAGATGCCATGCATCGTTCCTTACCCGGTGACGACACCGGTCATATTTTGACCGGTCCGTTCATCGGGTACATGGTGACAGACCAGTTCACCGGTCAACCGGTCACCTGTGACCGGTCAACGGTCAACGGTCATTGACCGGTCCGGTCACTGACCGGTCCGGTCACCGGTCATGTTATGACCGGTCCGGTCACCGGGTACCGGTCTGTACCACAGACCTTTCCGGTCACCGTAGATGTTGACACTACTTTGTCAGTGCTCCACAACGGTAGACGCAGTTGCGTTTCTACTGTGAGTCACAGACGTAAGTGTAGTGTCTGATGTTTCCGGCTACTCCTCCACCTCGGACTCGTCATCGTATGACTCATCGTCTACTTCGACTAGCCCTCATCATTATCGGAGTGGACGTCGTTAACGCTCACCGAGTGCTTCTCGGCGTCGATATCCTCGTATAGAGTGATCACGCCAGCGCTCTGGTAGACGTTCCATCAGGAAACATCATTCCCAGCGTCGCCGAACAGTACCTCGGCATCGCAGGGATAAGGGACGTCGACCTTCCTCTATTAGGCGCTCTCGGACCCCTCGGTCCCCTAGGCGATCCTTATCTGAGGAATCTCGTGACACCCTTCCACGTGTGTCGGCCTCTATTTTGGCCTCTACACACACTTCAGCCGTTTCTAACCATAGGGCATAATTTGTATTCAAACACTAGTTCGTATACATATCAGGCTCCAGGTACAGGGGTTAACCTAACCACTTCGGCTGCGTTTTCAGCCCCACGGGTCTCTTCCACATTGCATAGAAGTATACCCCGGGCTGCCGCTACACCATCAAATCCCAATACTTTGTGGATCCAACAGTCGCCGGGAAACTTTGTCCCTATTTCGACTGATCCTTTACCAGCGACCGCTGGTATTCAAAGTGACTCTGCTGACTTGATCACTGATCGACCTAACTCACCAGCTATATCTTTGATGGTGCCGGAAAACGATCCTCTCATGATAGAAGCGTATGAATCTAGATTCCTACTTCTGTATCCACCGGTTGCAATCAATCCAATGCTCTCGCAGACGGTTCGATTGAGGCGGGTTCGGAGTCATATGAGGCCGAACCTTATTAATTGGCCTCTATCAATCAGGTTTACGAACTAATGTTCCATACCTTAGATGAGGACTTCTGCCCCCGCCCTTCCTTGTCTCCTACTGGATCTGCTGTTACCGTTACAGAACAGGTAGCCCGCAGACAGGAGCCCGGCAGGATAAGTAAGGCGACTTCTCGAGTGGATCTCCGCCTTCCTATTGGCTCTTCCACAATGGCTGTATTCCAGTCACTTGAGCCAGCCAATAAGCCTTCGCCATCTCCATGGAAAGCCCCTAGGAGCTGACAGAGCCTAAACAGATGGACGGCGGTAAAAGTTATAAGGCCCCGGTACACGATCCATCTACCGGTTTGGACCTTTCCGAACTTCCGGTTCCTGATGCTGACATTAGTAAGCTGTCCCTTACAATGCCTTCATCATCTACCCATACAGCAGTCCCTTATTCCCTGTTGGAAAATTGGGAGCTTAGAGAACGCCGTTCCATAGTTCTGGCTAACCAGCTAGATCTTATGGCAGCCACAGCCTCAGACATGGTTTGGGAGCTCTCTGATTCAATCCCAGAGGAGCTCCGTGCCTTGTTGATACACATTTCACGTACTACGCAGTATTATCACACAATGCTGCGTCGTCAATGTCTGAGATGTTAAGGCTTCGGAGAGACCTCATCCTCTCTTCCTTGCCCCATAATGATCGCCAGGTTTTTACAGTCGCCTTTTCCTGATTCATAAGGAAAGCGGCTCTAGGAGACCAGTCATAGACTTAAGTGTTCAACACTTTTCTAGTCTAACCGACTTTCATTTCTGGTCAGTGTGGGACAGTTCGGCTTGCCGTGACTTTTCCCCACCCGTTCTTGACCACGTGTCTTCGGAAACCGGTCGGTCTTAAACCGGTCCGGTCACCGTTCATTTTGCTGGGACGTCTCTTCCTTCGTCCTCTTCAGCACTATCTCTCAGCTTGTTGGAAATGGTTTTCGGACAATCTGCTTACACAGATTCCATTCCTTCCGTCCTTAGTCCTCCTCCTTCATTGGTGGCTAGACTATGAGACTCTTAGCAGGAGTACCGCTTCTTCCACTGCTATCTTCCTTACATCTCATACGGATGCAAGCAAGGAATGTGGGGGCGCTCACCTGGAACCACTTAGCCTGATAATGTATGGTATGTGGTCTTCTCAGGAGTATCACCTGCACATCAACAATCTCGAAATGCGAGCAGTTTTTCTAGCTGTATCTCATTTCCAATCACATCTTCAGGACTCCTGTGTGATTGTTTCAACAGTCATCACATCAGTCTTAGCTTACATCCAGGCACAGGGGTGGACATACTCCCACTCCATGTGTCTGTAAACCAGGAACTTACTCGTTCTTTGAAAGAGCCTCAACATCTCTTTCTCGTCCTAATATACCAGGTCGTCTCGACGCCCTGGCGGACGGTTTGTCTCGCAACACTAGTTCCTTCCTTTTGATTGTACACTTAATCAGAAAGTGGCCAACCAGATTTTTCTCACGTTCGGTTATCCAATGGTCGACCTGTTTGCGACCAGAGACAACCACAGACTTCCTCTGTACGTGAGTCCATTTAATGTTCCAGCAGCGTGGGCTGTAGACGCCCTTTCGTTCGCTTGGGACTAACTGGGCGCTTGCTCTTATCTCTAACCCATTATTTTCCCATATCTTGGAGAAATAAGGGTGAGCTCTTGCCATAATCTATCTGGTGGCCCAGGAGAGTCTGGTTCAACGACCTTCTCAGTCTCCTGGTCGACTGTCCAGGAAACTTCATCATAGGTCATATCTTCTATTTCATAGAGGCAGACTTCATGCGGATCCAGACATGTTCCACTACACGTCTGTCCGTTATCTGATATCCCTACAGAAGAAACAATTTTTCTGTTAGGGCTTCAACCCTCTTTGCCTTTGCAATGAGAAATTCCACCATACAGTCTACGAGCTCTCTGGAAGCTCTTCTCTGACTGGTGTATTCGAGGGCATATTGATCCCTCAATCCCTCTGCTAGACGCATAAGGGATTTTTCCAATCTATCTCTTTGATGATAAGAAACTTTCTCTTAGCCCCATCAAAGGATACAGATCTATGCCTTCGCATACCTTGGCTTTCGTATTCATCACATGTCTGTGATGACCCAGCCAATTCGGAACTGATCATAGCCATGGAACTTCAACGTTCCCTTACCCCTTAATGGGATTTGACTTGCGTTCATTGTTAGCTTACTAGGCTTCCTATGAACCCTTTCATCAGGCTTCTTAACAGTTCCTAACCTGGAAGACCGTTTTCCTTCTTACTATGGCTTCAGTCAAACTGAGAAGTGAAATTCATGCTCTTTCTGTCGTAGAAGGCCATTGTTGTGTCAGCCGGGATTCGTTGCTATATATCAACTTCCCTCTATGGCTTCTAAAACCTTCAAGGTCCCAAGTCTTTCTAGATCTTGTGGACATGAAGATGAAGATAGACTCCTCTGCCCATTCAGGGCTTTGAAGTTCTACATCAGTAGAGTTAAGTCCATTCGATATTCTCGAAAGATACTCTTCATTACCTTAAAAAGGGGGGGGGGGATGTGTCTTCGGCTTCTATTCTCGTTGGGTAGCCTCTACTACTAAAGGCTTACTCTTCTCTCTCATCTAGGGATTCATCCCTTTTTTAGAGCAGATCGCATGAATTACGAGCTCTGTCATCTTCGTGGGCGTATAATTATTACAGCCTATTGTCTGACGTGCTCAAAGATGCTTTCTGGAGGATGCCGACCACCTTCCCCTCCTTTTATCTTCGTTCTCTTGAGTGCCTACAAGACTACTGTTATTTGTTGGGCCCCCTTGTGGGTCCACAAACGGCGGTGTCTTCTACGAAATTGACATACTTACTCTTATCCGAGAAGTCATGTCAATACCGTACTAACGAAGATAAGATGATAACCCTTGATATGGGTTCTGCTATCATTAGCTGATAACCCTGTATATGGGTTCTGCTCGGATAGGGATTGGGGAGCTATACGCGAACCTTCCCGCCGCAGCTGCAAAATCAGCTATCAGATAGCAGGTAACGTATTTATGCTATTAAAACAAATTTTTATAGTAAAATTCATTTTAATTAGTAAATACTTACCTGCTATCGTTGAGTCCCGCCTCCCACCCCGCTCTTCGCCTAATATTTTTATATTATTTATTGGAATAAGAGTGAATCCTGGGTAATATCCAGTGTCGGTTGTACCGTACTGTGTGACCGTTGTGACCGAGACTGGTTTATGACAGGACGGGATTTAGGACAGAAATTTTAAACTTCCGGATAAAATACGTTCCTTCGGAATAAGTAGCTATCAGATAGCAGGTAAGTATTTACTAATTAAAATGAATTTTACTATAAAAATTTGTTTTAGTTTACTGATAAACAATTATTAACACAATTTTAATGACAATAGTTCTATTTTAATATGCGACTTTTGCTTACAGACAAGCAGATTTTTGCTAGAAACTTGTCCATAGATAAGTGAACACTTGTGATTGATATTTGAAGACTCTTAGATGAAATATTAGGAAGTAAAAGTCAAACTTTTATTTTGTTTATATTTTCAGAAAACACCAGATACCAAGTATTCTGAACAGGACATTTCTACGACTACCGCCACAATCAGTCTTCTTCCAACATCATCTGTATCTCTAACATGCTCACCAGGCCTCCAAACTGTAAACACGGCAATCGTTCCACTAGGAAATGACGTGAATTCAGCTACAGCATCTGCATCGGTTCCCACTAGTGTTTCAATGCAGTCATCAAAATCGCCAGTTATTTCATCTTCATCATCTCCATCATCGACTCCAGCTTCATCTTGCACGTCTTCTAAAACATCTACAAACTCTTCAGGGACTGAATCACAATTGACCACTGGGTCAAGCCAACAAAGAGCTTGTTTAGCAACTCACATTGCTCCCTTAGGTGCAATATTTTATAAAGTACAGGAAGGAGATTCTTCTGATGTCCCTCTGGACTTGAGCAAAAATGTGACAAACACGGATTTACAGAAAACATTGCCTTTGAGATTAAGTTTGTTACCCACTAAGAAATCAACTCAATCAGACCAACATTTTACTCATGATGGAAAAAATGATGACCTTGGATTTACGAAACAACCAGTTTGTGCGTCAGAGACATCATTTACAGGGTCCTTGACTGACGCACAGTTTCAAAATTGTAATCAAAATATGGCGCAGAGAAAATTTTATGAGATGGACGCGCTTCGTACACCAGATTCAAAAAAGCAGAACAGCGCCGGAAGTAAATCTGCATCAAGTAGTCCCAATCTAGAGTCATTAAGAAAGTCTAGCAGTAAAAAGAAATGCTCAATTGAAAATATTGTAGCTCGCATTCGCATAGAAAAAACAGGTATAGCTACTACTAGTTCTAATGTTGTCAAGTGCTTAGACATTGCTGCTAAAGATGATAAAGCTGTGGAGATTAAAGAGGAGTCAACTTGTGAGAAAAGTATAGAAAACCCAGTGGACCTTTTAAGACAGCTTGCACAAAATATTGAAAAGGATTTGCCAAAAGCTGACAAGATCGAAGACATAAATCAAGAACTAGGCAGTGCTATTGATGCACATGCCATAAACATAGTAGCATATTCTAACATTAAAGAAGAATTTGATGAAAATATTGGTGATACTTTGAGAAAAAGTGCTGAAAATGGTGATTTAAAATATTCAGATAGAAGTATCGAATTAAATCCCAATCCTACTCTTCTTACAAAGGTGGATGGTAGTGTCATATCTGTGGACAAATTGCAGGATAAATCAGAAACGGCACCAGTTTGTAATTTAAAAGGACATAATCCTAAAAAGCGTTCAAAAACCGAAGAAGATGAAGTGTTGCCAACAAAGAAGCAAAAGCTTCAGCATGAGACAAAAACTAAGAGTACACATGAGGATAAAAAGCAAAATATCTCCGACTGTGGCACTAAAAACACAAGCAATTCAAAAACAGGAAATATTGGGTCTGTACTCAATAAAAGTACAATCCAATCTAAAACAGAGAGTCAAAGCCCTTCTGACAGTAAAAGTGCAAACAAATCAAAAACAGAAAGTAAATCCCCTTCTGACAGTAAAAGTGCAAACAAATCAAAAACAGGAAATATTAGTCCTTCGGGAAGTAAAAATAAAAGCAAATCAAAAACTGAAATAAGTGACCCAAATCAGGAAAGTCCTTTTAAGAAATCAATGAATAATGAACATGCAGAAAAATTAAGTCCTAAGCAGAAAACATTTGTGGATAAGTCTGACAAACCTAGCAATGATGCAGACAAGACAACAAAAGAAATCTTGCATTCAAACAGTGACAAGAAAACCAAATCTGGTCCTGACTCAAAACAAAAAAAGATGAAAGTTAAGAACGCTATGTCAAAGATGAGCAAGTTGTCAATTGCATGTGGCAGAGTTAAACGTGAGGCTAGCTTAAATGCAGCTTTTCTAGTGAACATACTGTGTGAGAAAGCACCCAGAAATATAAAACTTGCCTCCTCAAAAAGATCAAAATCGGAATCTGATATTAGTAAGACTCCAGATGCCAAACTGCAGCCGACAGTTAGCATCAGTGATATTGGGTTTGCCTCAAATCTTTTGGGTAGGGAAGGAGCTTTTAAAATTCCTAAGAAAACTAAAACTGGTAAGATTTTGAAAGATAACCTGAGTAAATATGGAAGTCCAACAAGGAAGGTGAGTTTTACTGATGATAGTTTTGAAGAGGTGTTTGAAGCAGTTATTCAGAGAGGTCTTAGAGATGTTGGCTTCAATGATAAAGAATCTGGTGGGAAGAAAAGTGTGTCCAAACAGAAACACATGGCATTATTTAAGACAAAGAAAAACTCAGGTGAGGATTCATTGTTGAGAAAAATCAAGGATATAAGTATTGCAAAAACTAGTGTGAAAGACAAGACATTACGATTAGAGAAAATTAGGAAAGCTATAAAGCTGACAGTAAACACAAGATCGCCTGAAGAAAAGGAAGAAGTAAAGCGAAAAGCAAGTCTTGCTAGGTTAGCACGAGCAAAAGAATTAGTGAAAACAAAGAAGAAGCTGTCAGCGGAATATTCAGACAAAGACATTGAATCTGATCCAGAGTCTGAATCGAGTGAAACAGTTGATGTTGAAGCGGAAACAAGCACAGACGCTGATACAGATACAATCAATCAGACTAAAACAAAGAAAGGTGCCTTGTGCAGATCTGCTCGGACCCACGTTTCAGTGGAATCCAAGAGTGTTGTTGAGAATACCATGCCCTCCCCAAGGTGGTGCGAGTGTTGTCAGTCCACGTACTATCCGAGCCAGCCGACCCACGGCGCTCAAGTGTGGAGGATCAAGCAGCTTGTTGATAAGGGAACATCAAAATCACCTGAACCCATTCAAACGTCTAGTCATCATTTCATCGCCGCCCACGCCAGCTGTGAGGTTAGACCATACACGTCACCTTCGCACGTGTCCATGCTCGACTCGGGTCCCTATATGGGTCAGATTGTACCCCACAGTGTCAGCCATATCCAGTGTTCGGCATGTCACTCAGGGATATTTCATGCCTCCTGTCAGAACTGTCCCTTGATGTCATGTCAGCGCTATGGCAACACGTACTCTGTGTCCTACCCACACAGCCATGGATCATACATACACTGCGGTAACTGCCCTTTTTTTGTACATGTACATTATTGTTTTAAATAGCATAAATAAGCATATGCAGAAACTTTTAATGGAATCGTCTGACATCAATACTACAGTTTGAAGTAGTGTTTCTTGATTTCATTTTTTTTATACCCCCACAAACGAAGTTTCGGGGGGTATATAGGAGTGAGCTTGTCTGTCTGTCTGTCTGTCGGTCGGTCCATATTGGTTGTCCGCTCTCTAACTCAAGTTGTTTTCATCCGATCTTCACCAAACTTGATCAGAAGTTGTATGTAGATGATGTCTAGGTCAAGTTAGAATATGGGTCATGCTGGGTCAAAAACTATATCACAGGGTCACTTAGTGCGTTTTAAACATTCAGCATGTTGTCCGCTCTCTTATTCAAGTAGTTTTCATCCAATCTTCACCAAACTTGGATAGAAGTTGTATGTATGTAGATGATGTCTAGGTCAAGTTCGAATATGGGTCATGCCGTGTCAAAAACTAGGTCACTGGGTCATTTAGTGCATTTTTTTACATTCAGCATGGTGTTTTTGTGAAGACAACGTGCAAATTTTGTGTCAATGCGGCATGTGGGGGTATTCGTCACTTTTGTGACAAAGCTCTGTTTTTCTTCAATGGGTGCTTCCTTTATCGCATAAAAATGATAATACAAGAAGTAGCAAGCTATAGCTGGTGAGATACCTGGATTTAAACCATAGATTGCTTATTTATATCAGAAATAAAATACTGATACATATTCAACAATAGGATGTGCCGATGTGGTAGTGGCTAGTAGCTAGCCCAGCCAGCTTTAACCCCTAAATGAACATTTTATCTCTGCCAATGGCCATATTAAATAATAACATTCTATTACAGGCTGCGGTAGCTGTTACTCCAGCGGTTCCTACCACCACACAGTGGGCCAAGCGCTGATCCACCAACCTGGCATGCCCATATCCACGGAGAGCCCACTTCTATTGCACCACCCACTGCAATCCGTTTCCATAGCAACACTTTCCCACAGTCACTCAGAACCTCCCGGTATGGCCCATCCAATGTCAGTGGCTCAGTCGCTAACTACCGAGGGTGGTCGACTTCAGTCGAGTATTCCGGGCTCTATGCCACATTGTTGTCAAGGTGATCATAATTCGTTCTCCCGAATGTGTCAGTTGTCGCAAGGGGAGGTCACTAATGTGTCTGTGCTCGCGTCAAGTTCGCCTACGCATTCGGACCATGAGTTTGTTGATGTGGGTTCGAGAGACGATTTCTTGAAATCTGTGTCGTCCGCCCAATTGGAACAGAAATCTGGTCATAGTGCAGTACAGTCTATTAGTTTAGTGAAAAAGAAAAAACATTCAGAGAAAGATCCTGCAAAGAGAAAGAAAAGCAAAAATGATATTAATGTTACAAAAAAGAAGTTTGTGAAAACGCTATCTAGTGCTGATAAAGAGAAAAAAAGGAGGAAACTTGAGATGTTAAAACTGAAGGCTGAGAATCTCCTATCACTAAAGAAGAAAGGAGATAAAGCCAAAAGCAGCAAAGAGACTTCAGGGAAATCTCCAAAGAGGAAAACAAACTCAAAAGTGTCAAAGGATGGAGAGAAAGAGGCTATGGATCAAACAAAGGAGGTGAAGAGACCATGGCATGGTTGGAGCTGGTTGGGGGAAGGCGTGGTCAAGTCTGTCACCAATATCGTAAGTTATATTGCAAAATTTATTATTCCGCTGCAGGGAGATTTTTTTTAGGAGTAACTCTGTCCATCGGTTAGATGGGGCTTGGTTTGTTGGCAAAAGATTGTGGAGCAAACTACTTCCATATTTCTCAAGTGATTAAATTGAAATTAAAAATGAGTCATCCTCATGAAGTGTTTATGTTTAATTTTAACACATAGTGACAACTTATTCCTGGGTTATGTGCCCTTCAGCTTAGCCATGGGCATTGTTGCCTTGGGCTGTTGGCTCTTACAATGTTGTCTAGGTGTATAAGTCACGTTTGCAGCAAAGATCAAGTTAAATTTGTTTGTTTACTAACATTGTTGGTTCACAATACCTTGAGGCTTTATTTAAAAGATTTTCGTATGAACAGGTTGCCGATCAGATTCATCATGTTATAGGATTAGAAACATTTTACCACTTACTTTAAAATGGTGTTTGGTTATATGACTTAAATTACCGGGGGGGGGGGGTTGGTTTTTTGGTTTTTCTGGAATGATAATGGACGTAGTCTTACATTTTTTTTAGAATACTGTATGAAATTTATTTGGATAAATCATTATCACTTGCTGAAGATTTGATCTTACAAAGATCATTGTTATAGAGAAATAAGATTTTGTTGTAGAATGCAGTCATTGCAATTTGCAGTTAGATCATGCAGGCCTGAATTCTTATATTATCCCTAGGACCAAGGAAATGTTACCAGTCTGCCTAAATAAAACTGCAAATCTGAGCCAAGTCTGCCTCAAAATTTACTAGTTCTTATTTTTATCACTGATCATAAAGATCATATCGTATTCAGTATTGTCGCATGGAAATCTCATATTATTTGAAGTACAGAAATAAGATTTAACTCTTACAGTGCTGGAACCGGATTTAGAAGGTCTTTGCAAACAGTTTGGATCCAGATGAGACGCCACAGAACGTGGCGTCTCATCAGGATCCAAACTGTTTGCTTTTCTGATAGTATTCTTTGAAAAAAAAAAGTGAAGAAAATGCTAATTTTAGAAATTCAGCAGACGACATTTTAGCAGACTACACATATCCCAGCATGCAAAGGGTTAAAATAAATGAGCTCTCTTTTTTCTTGCAGTTTGATGGTCAGCCCATCAGGCGGAAGTGCTACACGGGGATTGTCCACGAGGACGGGGACATTGTGAAGCTTAAAGACTGCGTACTGGTTTGTGCAGGGAGGCGAGACCGGGACCTGCCCTACGTTGCCAAGATTACCAGCTTCTGGGAGGAACAGGGCACAGGTATTTGGGCAGTTTCGATTTGAATACGTTATTAAGGGTTAATCGGACAAGGCTTTTTTTCACCATTTTGGGAATTAACTAGTACACAGAAATGAATACTTGCGCCTGTCTGTTGTTATCCCCGCTAAAGGCGGAGGAATATGGAATTGGTGTTGTCCCTCCGTCCATCATTCCGTCCATCCTTCTGTCCCAACATTTTGATATTGGCAGGGTATATCAATTCAACAAATTTGCTTGTTTTTGCAAGGGTTTGAAGTTAATGGATAAGATTATTCAACCATGTGCATTTACTTACCAATACAACTGTAAACCCCTGATTGGTCAACTTAAGCATTGATTGACATCTGTCTACTGGNGGGGGGGCCTCCGAGAACCTGACTAAAATCACTTACATTACTTAAATCTCCGAAACTTACTCAATATTATCAGAAACACAGGTTGCTTTCTAAAGACAAAGAAGACAATTTCAAATTTGGTGTTTCTGGAATGATAATGGACATACATTTGTAGTCTTACATTTTTTTTAGAAAACTATATGAAATTTATTTGGATAAATCATTATCACTTGCTGAAGATTGATCTTACAAAGATCATTGTTATAGAGAAATTAGATTTTGTTGTAGAATGCAGTCATTGCAATTTGCAGTTAGATCATGCAGGCCTGAATTCTTATATTATCCCTAGGACCAAGGAAATGTTACCAGTCTGCCTAAATAAAACTGCAAATCTGAGCAAGTCTGCCTCAAAATTTACTAGTTCTTATTGTTATCACTGATCATAAAGATCATATCCTATTCAGTATTGTAGCATGGAAATCTCATATTATTTGAAGTACAGAAATAAGATTTAACCCTTTAAGCGCTGGAACCGGATTTTGAAGGCCTTTGCAAACAGTTTGGATCCAGATGAGACGCCACAGAATGTGGCGTCTCATCAGGATCCAAACTGTTTGCTATTCTGATAGTATTTTTTGAAAAAAAATCAAAGAAAATGCTAATTTTAGAAATTTAGCAGACAACATTTTAGCAGACGACAAATTTCCCAGCATGCAAAGGGTTAAAATAAATGAGCTTTCTTTTTTCTTGCAGTTTGATGGTCAACCCATCAGGCGGAAGTGCTACACGGGGATTGTCCACGAGGACGGGGACATTGTGAAGCTTAAAGACTGCGTACTGGTTTGTGCAGGGAGGCGAGACCGGGACCTGCCCTACGTTGCCAAGATTACCAGCTTCTGGGAGGAACAGGGCACAGGTATTTGGGCAGTTTCGATTTGAATACGTTATTAAGGGTTAATCGGACAAGGCTTTTTTTCACCATTTTGGGAATTAACTAGTACACAGAAATGAATACTTGCGCCTGTCTGTTGTTATCCCCGCTAAAGGCGGAGGAATATGGAATTGGTGTTGTCCCTCCGTCCATCATTCCGTCCATCCTTCTGTCCCAACATTTTGATATTGGCAGGGTATATCAATTCAACAAATTTGCTTGTTTTTGCAAGGGTTTGAAGTTAATGGATAAGATTATTCAACCATGTGCATTTACTTACCAATACAACTGTAAACCCCTGATTGGTCAACTTAAGCATTGATTGACATCTGTCTACTGGTAAAAATGAACATCATTCATGATGTTGGCAATGTTTGCTGGCCCAAAAGGGCTATGAAATCAGTCAAAAAAAGCCTTGAATAATGAAGCAAATGGTTTTGTTCATAGGAGCCCATGAGCCATTGGTCCTTAAAGTTTGTGATGAGCCCCTAGGTTTTGTAAATTTTAGGGCTAATCAGTTTGTACATGTATATCATAAAGTACTGTGTTATACAACTAATACAAAATAAATATTGAAGCCTTCATTTTTCTTGAGAATCACATATTCATGGGTTTCATTAAGATACGGGAGGCAGGTAAATTAGTGGTCTATTTTAAAAACTCCCGGTTCTTATTGAATCCTTATCAAAAAAGTATGTTTTAAATTCCCCTCCAACTTTTCGAAATCATCCACCTACTTTAAAACTTGTGCAACAATTTAAAATAAATTCTTACACCTTCAGGCAACATTTTTAATGTTGACTATCAAATGACAGGGTTCTCATTTAGCCCCAGGAAATTGTTAAATCGCCCAGCAAAATGGCTGTACGATGTATAATTACACCCGTCTAAATTTTGAAGCATAAGTAAAAAAGCCCTCCTACTTCTGGGATTATCATCTGCTAACTTAAAAACTTAAAGCGAGTACCCCAGTATATACGATCTTATTATGTTGTTTTTTTTCAAACCAGAAAAAAACCTGTATGAATTAAAAAATTATGGAAATTATAGTTTTATACAATTGCAAAAAAATATTTGTACAGCAGAACACTCATGTACAAAAGACAAATACACTGTTGGAAAATCCCCACTGTTCTGTGTCACATGTGCTCATCATGACGTGTATTCCCAATCTAGAAAAAACAAAAATTAACATGCGTGAATCGGCATAAACTTGATTAGATTATTTAAGATAACAGTATTAAATTTATGATATGATTGAGGGATGGTTAATTAATCGTTTTTACCATTTTTGTTCATATTAATGCATTGGTTTAAGATTGCCATAATAAAATGCAGACATTAACCCTTTGAGCGCTGGAACCGGATTTTGAAGGCCTTTGCAAACAGTTTGGATCCAGATGAGACGCCACAGAACGTGGCGTCTCATCAGGATCCAAACTGTTTGCTATTCTGATAGTATTCTTTGAAAAAAAAATCGAAGAAAATGTTGATTTTAGAAATTTAGCAGACAAAATTTTAGCAGACGACAAATTTCCCAGCATGCAAAGGGTTAATGTTTTGCTACATATACATGTTCTTCAACAGATACCATGCAGAGGTGGAAAGGTCAAGGTACAACCTGCCCCCAAGGAAGGCTGTAGTCCCCGCCACTGAGGAACCCTGCCCAGAAAACAAGATCCCACCTGTGGACGCTGACCCTGAGACAGTGTTCCTTTGTCGTCAAGTTTACGATATTAAACTGAAGCGGGTCCTGAAGAACCCATCCTGATGTTGAATTCGCTATTTAAACTTATGATTGTTACTCAAAAGTTAAATTTTGATGGTTGATCATGAAATTGTGAACTTAAACTTACGATTGTTACTCAAAAGTTAAATTTTAATGGTTGATCATGAAATTGTGAACTTAAACTTACGATTGTTACTCTCAAGTTAAATTTTGATGGTTGATCATGAAATTGTGAACTTTAACTTACGATTGTTACTCAAAAGTTAAATTTTAATGGTTGATCATGAAATTGTGAACTTTAACTTACGATTGATACTCAAAAGTAAAATTTTGAGAGTTGATCATGAAATTGTTGACTTAAACTTACGAATTGACTCAAAAGTTATTTTTCGATGGTTGATCGTGGCATTGTTGTTTCTTGATATGGAAATGTGAGGCGGATACAACAGTGCATAGGTATCCCTCAATTTGTAAATGTTGCAATATTATACATATAACTCTTTATTGTTGTTGCTGATGTACAAATTTTGAAGTTATTATTTTATTGTGCCTAAAGAGTCCTGTCGATATACATTTTATAAAACTATCATTTGTTTTAGAACAATGTTGAGATTAGTCTCATTCTTTATTTCACTCTTAATGCAAAATACTCAAGGGAAATAACTCATGTACTTTATTTAAAGGGAAGTAATTGAGATATAAACATTTACCTAACTGAAAATTGTATCATTTGTTTAATACTGTCATTGCATGCTTAAAGTTTGTAACGATCATGACATCTCCCTTGTTTATATAATACCATTAAATGAGAAACTTGATCAGTCAATCTAATCTTCAGATTCTATCCGCCTATGTTAACCCTTTGAACGCTGGAACCGAATTTTTAAAGGCCTTTGCAAACAGTTTGGATCCAGATGAGACGCCACAGAACCCAAACTGTTTGCTATTCTGATAGTATTCTTTGAAAAAAAATCGAAGAAAATGCTCATTTCAGAAATTCAGCAGACAACATTTTAGCAGAAAAAAAAAATCCCAGCATGCAAAGGGTTAACAACTCGCCAAACATTGCTTCTGAGCAGATATCATCAGATACACCTTCGTATCGTTAATTATATTTAAGTTTCATTTTGTTGCTTCTTCCTTCTGACTCTGGGTGTTTCATTGTTTGATTAGGAATTGGACAATCCCTTCAATTTGACCAGTTCTTTGCTGGACTTCGCGCTGAATGGGGAGCGTATTTTTCAGGCCTGTCCGTTGGTGTAAGTGAAATTTGACTGTTAAACTTTACAGGCACCAAGTGCATATCTCTGTGATTTCTACAGATATTCAATTGAAGCTTTGCTTATTTGTTTTATGTAAGGCATTGCCATAGACGTTAGAATAGTGGAGTGCATAGTCCTGAGACAACTGCTATTATTGTTGTTTTGTTATTATATATCAATGGCATTGCTTGTTTAATTAAACCAGCGTGATGCAATTTGCTAAAATGGGTCTCAAGACATATGCGGCCAGGGTAGCTCTGAACCAGCCTGCTCAATTGCTCAGTCTGGTCAAGAGCTTCTCTGTTCGTTAACCCTTTGCATGCTGGGAAATTTGTCGTCTGCTAAAATGTTGTCTGCTAAATTTCTAAAATTAGCATTTTCTCGATTTTTTTCAAAAAATACTATCAGAATAGCAAACAGTTTGGATCCTGATAAGACGCCACGTTCTGTGGCGTCTCATCTGGATCCCAACTGTTTGCAAAGGCCTTCAAAATCCGGTTCCAGCTCTCAAAGGGTTAATGAGAACTTGCATAACTTAATAGCAGACAGGGTAACTCCTGATCAGACTGCGGATATACTCTGGCTGGTCTGGAGCCACTCTGGCTGCATATGGCATTTTTGCTTGACACGGCTCGTATAATAATCATAATTACTTCGAATAATTGTCATTCGCAATTGCTGATGTTTTTACCAGTCAAAATACACATATTCACCTTTAGGAGCACCATGTACATTATTTTAATTTCTTGTTGAAAATGATGGAAGTCTCTGTCCCTTTTGTATGCAAAAAATGTAGGATTTCAGATAACTTCAGTAAATGCTTTGAAGTAGGATGTTTGTTGTTTGGAGATAATTTGGTTTGTAGGTCATTCAAATTTCTGGGTATATTTTAACCCTTTGCATGCTGGGAAATTTGTCGTCTGCTAAAATGTCGTCTGCTGAATTTCTAAAATTAGCATTTTCTTCGATTTTTTTCCAAAGAATACTATCAGAGTAGCAAACAGTTTAGATCCTGATGAGACGCCACGTTCTGTGGCGTCTCATCTGGATCCAAACTGTTTGCAAAGGCCTTCAAAATTGGGTTCCAGCACTGTAAGAGTTAAAACACAAAATAATGTAAACTTATATAATCAATTTCCTTTTCAACTCTGTTTTCAGAAATTCAGTTGTCTCAAATCAAATATGTTTACTTGGATTATTGATGAAATTTGTATAGGGTGACCAATTTGTCAGATTTTAAACATCATGGTTACTAAATGACGATAGCTCATGCGAATGAATTTCAATAAAAAAAGAATGTAGTCAACATATATTTATCATACATTTGGTTATGCATTAGAGTTGTTTATTTGAAAGTACATGAATTTGTAAAATGTGTTAATATTTGTATGTAATGGAGATAATAACACTATAAAAAATAGGCGGTAAATACAGTTTTGTTAATTAGTAATTATAAGATGAACTTATACATATATTGCGTAAAACACAAAATCATTGACTTAATGAAATGTTTTATTTTAGCATTATTAACATGAGATTTGATGTTCTTACTCTATTGGGAGCAACGTTTTTTTTTCACTTTATTCAAATTATTGTAAATATAGATCAAGATTGAAGGTTTGCTTGTCTTAATCACAAGATATTGTTTGTTTGTTCTACCTATGTTCATGATATATCTGTTAATTTGTCATTATGAATGAATTTTATTATTTTGTATTATATCTTTAAATCGTCATTTAATGAAATAAACTAACCCTGTGTTAGATGTTTTAGAATGGCTTTTTTGCTTAGTAGATTTACTGTTTTTAAAGCATTTATTTTAGAGAACCATTTTATCGTGTATTTTCACTAAGCATTGTCTGTTGTTGCATTTAGATGAATATTTAATTTTATAAACATTGTTTTTATAGTTGCCTTTTGAAAGTGTCTAAAATAAAAAATGTTTTTATGCATAGTGTATAAACTCTCTTTATTTTCCAAAATGCTCTGTTAAAATTGATACTTGTTCTAAATTTAAAAAAAAGTATAACTTGGTGTTGTCGGATAATTTGTTACCCTTATTGAAATAAAGTTGTAAACCTGTGCTTGTTGCTTGTTTTAGTTGTGTAATGGTGGTCTCTGAATAGTTGCCATAGTTACCATAAACAATGAGTAAAACACATCTGAGGTGTAAAATTGTCCTTGTTACATATGTACATAGTTATGCTTTTACAGCAAACATTTTGTCTAACATTTGAACATCTATTTTTTTTCTCTTAATTTCCTTATTTTGTTCTCTAATAAATAAACTGAATTGTGTTTTTGTACAGTTATATTCTGAAAACTTAAACAGAAGGGTTCTTTTAATTAAAGGGACTTGTTCACAGTTTGGCAAAATGACAATACAAAATGGAATAGATTCAAGGAATAATTTACACTTTATATTCAGACAAGCAAAACTCTTGACTGAGAAAAATGTTAATAAAAACCTTACCATTTATCGAAATATGAATAATAATTTAGTGTTTGTAATGCTTTTAATTGATAAATTAGCAATTATGAGTATTTTTAACATAGCCTTCAAAATACCCTTTCATTTTCAAAAGCATGAATGGTTCAGTGGAAGTGGGTTACCTTTTGCTACTTAATAAAGGTCCGAGCTTTATCCCCATCAAAGGCAACCTATTAAATTAAAATTTTATGAAACTATTCCAAAAAATATAGGTTTGTAAGTAAATGCATTCAATTGCATATTTAAAAAAAATGCAAATCTGTGATAACCCTTTGCATGCTGGGAAATTTGTCGTCTGCTAAAATGTTGTCTGCTAAATTTCTAAAATTAGCATTTTCTTCGATTTTTTTTCAAAGAATGCTATCAGAATAGCAAACAGTTTGGATCCTGATGAGACGCCACGTTCTGTGGCGTCTCATCGGGATCCAAACTGTTTGCAAAGGCCTTCAAAATCCGGTTCCAGCGCTCAAAGTGATAAAGTCCCCTTTGAATGTATGCTTACACGCTTATAATACAATAAGCAACTTTATTTTGACTGTCAAAATAATTGTATATTTCGAGTATTATATTTTGCTCTTTAACACTTAACATTCCTTCAGCCTTTTTGTGATTTAATGAGTATTTTGTGTTGAGCTTTAAAGATATTAAAAGAAAAACTGTACCGAAATTGTCAACAAAATAACTTAAACCAACACATTAAATTTAACCATGAATTTATAGACAATCCCAGAAATCGATACCTCCCGGATTACCCGCCCCTGAATACTCTCGCGCGCCTCCAAAACGGTACTGAAGAAATAAACATGGACCTATATATGTTTGTATAGGTCCCTACGCAAAACAAGGAAGCGAAACGGTTTTATCGAATATATTTGAGGATTTAAAGAGTTTCTGTTATCGATCTGACAACCACATAATAGTTCGTGTTTTTGTTTTAAATATAAATTACGTAATTAGTAGAAATAAGGTTCATCTGCATTCTTTTAAGAGTAATAAAACACAGCATGGACATGGACCTATTTGTGTAGGTCCCTGGCATGAATAAGGTCTTGATTGTCATTTAACATGTTATTTAAAGGTGACGCGTGATATCTTATCTTAATTTCGGTATCTACACATGTGCAGACATGTGGTGTCACGGGCAAACCCATAAACGCTTTTAATCCACACTTGGAACATCGCCTCCCATTTAGCGAATTCGTTCGCGCCTTTATCGCTGATGTTTTTTTCAAGAGATTTATGTTGCTGTCATTAATAATCCGTAATTAAAGAAAAATAAATCACTTATTTNTTTTTTTATACCACATTTATATAGCGCCCTTTTCATACTCGAGATGTACGTTCAAAGGCGCTTTACATTTTTACCCTGATCACGGGTACCCATTTATACACCTGGGTGAAGAGGAGCAGATGTGGGATAAATTTCTTGCTCAAGGAAATTTTAGTGGTCAGGGCGGGATTCGAAACCCGGGACCTCTCGATCCCTAAGCCAGCGTCCTACCATTAGACCACTGCTCCCACTTAGACCACTGCTCCCAATGTATGCTTACACGCTTGAAATGCAATTAGCAACTTGCTCTATTTTGACTGTCAAAATAATTGTATATTTCGAGTATTATATTTTGCTCTTTAACACTTAACATTCCTTCAGCCTTTTTGTGATTTAATGAGTATTTTGTGTTGAGCTTTAAAGATATTAAAAGAAAAACTGTACCGAAATTGTCAACAAAATAACTTAAACCAACACATTAAATTTAACCATGAATTTATAGTCTTAACCGTTTACAATTTGTGTATTTTAAGATCTTTTCCATCATTTATGACAGCATCTTTAAAAACAAACCTATGTTTGTGTCATTTATACAAAAAATATTTGTTAAACCAAATTTTATGATAGCAAAATATTAAAGTTATGTTTTTCTCATGCATTTAAAAAAAAAATGATGGCACAATATTTAAAAAACAACAAAATTATGTTTGTGTCTTTTATAAAAAAAAGTTGTTAAACAAAATGTGGGTTTGATGTTTACCTTGCCTTGATTATCAGATAATGTTTCAAACTGACTTCATTTCAAATCGAGCCTCGCTCTGAGAAAATGGGGCTTAATGTATGTGGGAAAAGTGTCGTCCCAGATTAGCCTGTGCAGTCTGCACAGGCTAATATTGGACGACACTTTTCGCTTTTATGGTATTTAAAACAAAGAAGTCTCTTCTTGGCCAAAATTCAGTTAAGGCAGAAAGTGTCGTCCCTAATAAGCCTGCGCACAGGCTTATTTGGGACGACACTTTACGCACATGCGTTAAGCCCTGTTTTCACAGAGCGAGGTTCAATTGATCAACAGGCCTTGATTTGCAATGCTCTAAGTCTTTCAGAAAGACTGGACTGCATTGTTTGACCTTTGTCCAGTAAAAACATTCATTTTCTGTAAATAATGTTTGTCGGACATTGACCTGCGAAGATGTGGTATAAACCTTTCTTCGTACAGTATTCACCTCTTATCCATTAATAGGCGGCCGCACAAAATCTACTTACAAGGAGTGATGTATCGGAAGAAGAAGAAGTCCTAAGTGATTGGTTAATTAAACTTGAAATTTAGAAAAGGTTTGTGCTGGCAGTAATAACTAAGAGATTGACAGAGTAAAATAACAGTATACAAATGTAATTAAAATCTGAAAATGTACTCATACATCCAATTATGCAGATTAATTACAATTTTTTTTAAATATCCAACCTGAATAGATAGCCAAAACATTGGTGGATAGAGAATTAAATGTTTTGTCACCTTTGGGTCTAGCTTCATTAGCGCATTAATTATTTCTGTTAAATTGTTATTATAAATATAACTATTATTATTTATATAAACTATTAATAGCATATGTAGTCATTAAATGATCTCCAATATGTTTATTAATCTTTTCAGACTTATGTTAATATGGATGCACACAGAGATCTACTCATCGACCAACCAATATCTTGATCATTTTATCGACATCCCTGTTGTATATAAGCGTTTATGTGGAGTAATCATAATATGATTATCTGCAAAACGGTAATACATTGTCATAATTCGTAAGACCATGTGTCATTAATTAACTGATTGCTACATCCTGAGGTGTGACTCGCGCATTCACGCGTACATGTTACAGCGGCGTAATGAACTTTCACCCTAGCTGGCTCGATGAGATCCGAAGCAATCCGTGTTCGAGGTCACGTGATAACGTCGCCTCTGTCGGGGTGGTTGGACTTCCCCTCTTCTTTATTTTGAATAAGTATTGATATTCATCAGGACCATTTTAACGGATATACTGTGATTTTAAAGCCAAAACAATGGCGTACGACGGATACCCACAGGACGAGTACATGGATCCCGAAGACGAATGGGATCGCGAGCAACTTCTGGACCCTGCATGGGAAAAACAACAGAAAAAGGTTTGTAATTTAAAGTTTAAACCGGTTTCTGCATTTTTGCAAACGCATTTAATTTAATTGAGCCTCGTTATTGTAGTTTGAAAATATTACTAGGCTTCCCATTGTCATTATGCCACAAGTAGGTTGGAATGTGTCACATTCCTTGCATAGTGTGCGATGAGTAGTTTTACCGGTAGGCAACTTATGGTAGCCGCCATCTTGTAGGAGGGTCTCTTATCCTAAGGCTATATGTTTTATTTCTTTGGTTTTTTGGTTACGAACAACTCTAGGGTTGTTTTGATAACAATTAAGCATTTCCTATAGTCTTCAGTAAGTGTGAGATATTTATACTAGCTACGAATTTTTTATTTTTAATATGACAATAATTGATTGAGTTTCCTGATATTTTGATTTGCATTTTTTAAATAGAAAACATGTATGTTTCATTATCTGTTCCTTAAAACAAAAATGTCAATACATATTAAACTGGTATATAGTTTTAAGAGTTATGACCCTGCACATGTCTTTATAATACTCATAAAAATCATTTATATGTTTGCTACACTTTGTATCGGAAATTAACATTATTAAATGCGGCAGACGAGTTATAAACTGATTTATATCTAGGATCATTTTTTGCAAGAGTGAGCAGCTTCAAACTGGTAATGGTTATTCAAGAATTGCTAGTACATGTATAAATGAGCAATTTAAAAATGTCTATAATAAATATGAATGTTATGTAATATTAAGCCTCTGATATCATCTTCTTTACTCATCTGGTTAGATACATTCACATTTTTTTTTTAACGAGGCACTAGGGTATCTGTGATAATGATCACTTTTTTAATATGTGCCCCTTGGCAAATTGAGTGACTTTCCATGTCAGTGATATTTAGCTTGCCTGTCAGAAGTTTGACAGAATTTAGTCATAGTTATATACTGATATTGACATTTACGCATAATAATGTTCCCTCGTTATAAATGAGATACAGTTTTTCAGTCATATTTCAATATTTAACATAAATTATTATGTCATTTTCAACCTTGTATCCATAGCTTGGTCATGATGTGTTCTCAATGTGTTATGCAACTCTCCTATTCATGCATGAATGAGTGATCACAAGATATGTACAAACACATCATTTGGTTTTGATGTTATCTATATTGCTTTGTTTTACCTAGTATATTTTATGTTTGATAATGGTAGACCTTACAAAGTGAACAAATATATGCACACTGCAATTTGCCAATAAACAGAAATGTTCAGCCGCTCCTTATGGTTGTTTGACCAAGGCTTTCCCGTTAACAGTCAATTGATTTGATTAGGTATATGTAGCCATGTGCTTTTGTTTTCTTCTACGAAATATAAACTCATGCTTGGTCAACACATTCATTGATTGTGAACCACTGGTCAATTGGTAAATTAATGAATATATTCATTTATGTTATGCACAATTGAAGTTTAAATGTGTGTTGTATATTTTTGTTATATATTGTCTGAATTTCAAGACTAAAGCATCTTTTTATTAAGTTCACAAAATAAATTAGAATTAAGAACTTTTATATTCCACTTATCAATCAATGTCAATGACAGGCTTTGTGTCTGCAGGTATGCATTTTAAAATATACCAAACATGTTTATGAATTTTACTAATAAAGTGTAATGAGTTAATTTTTCGCATCGAAAGAATCAAAACATTGTTCAATAAATTTGCCAATATAAAGCCAAGTAACTTATTAAAAACTTGTAAAATATTTTATTTCAACATAAGACCCTATGTAAATTGTTGCTGTCAGGTACAGAAGGACAATTCAAAGGTTATTCACAGCCAGATATCTTATTGTTACAACTGATAATAATAATAATAATGATGATGAGCAGAAGTAGGGAATCTTACCTGTAGATCGTAGCATAGGTAACTAGCTGGAGAGAGAGAGAGTTTGCGAGCTGTAAGAGTATACCCTATGCCCAAACATGGCTGTTCCCCACCCCCACATACTCTCTGCCAAGCTGCCATTCTTTACCTAGTTTTTCGGCTTACTACTAGAACTTACCTGTAAGCACTAGTCTATGGAGCCAGTTTTTCACTGCTTTTTGTTTATAATTTTTTCTGTGATAATTATTCCGTTAAGAGTGATCTATTGGATATTTTTCCCATAGCATTTAATTAAATTGAGTAAATTGTAATTATAACTCAAAAGTTTATTGCTCAATAGTTTATTGTTATCATTAAATATATTATTAAAGCACCATTATGTTTGATAATGTTGGCATGTTTTTCTTAAGTCATTTTGAAAGTTGATTGCATATATTAAAAGATATGAGCCTAGCTCTGTGAAAAGGGGATTTATTGCATGTGCTTAAAGTGTCGTCCCAGATAAGCCTGTGCAGTCTGCACAGGCTAATCAGGGACGACACTTTTCACTTTTATGGAATTTTTGTTTAGAGAAAGTTTCTTCTAAACGAAAATCTTAAGTTAGACTTAAAGTGTCGTCCCAGATAAGCCTGTGTGGACTGCACATGCTAATCTGGGACGACACTTTGTGCACATGCATTAAACCCCCTTTTCACAGAGCGAGGCTCATGTTTCTTGTTTAGCTTGATTGCAGAGCTCTATATTGCCTGCATGTTTTCAAATGAAGCATTATTCACAGCTAATTTCAGAGTGTAGTGTACACTAATGACCATNTTTTTTTTTAACTTCTAGAGGGGATTTTTTTTTACAAAATAGGGGAAAAATATATACTCTTTCTGGAGGAGAATGGGGCCGAATAACGCCGAATATTGATCAACAGGCCTTGAATAAGTAATTTTGAAAGTTGATTGCATATATTAAAAGATATGAGCCTAGCTCTGTGAAAAGGGGATTTATTGCATGTGCCTAAAGTGTTATCCCAGATTAGCCTGTGCAGTCTGCACAGGCTAATCAGGGACGACACTTTTCGCTTTTATGGTATTTTTGTTTAGAGAAAGTTTCTTCTAAACGAAAATCTTAAGTTAGACTTAAAGTGTCGTCCCAGATGAGCCTGTGTGGACTGCACATGCTTATCTGGGACGACACTTTACGCACATGCATTAAACCCCCTTTTCACAGAGCGAGGTGAAATGAAGCATAATTCACAGCTAATTTCAGAGTGTAGTGTACACTAATGACCATCTCAGATTTTGTTCTGCAAGATTAATGTTTTGCTTGCCAGTGACCCATAGTAAGGAATACATGTGCTTTCCATGTCATTGATGGCATGTGTTAGATTGTTGTTAATAGAGGTAGATTATAAGACATGTAATCCAGATGATTTACCCCACAGATGCCTGTGTGAACCTCAATTACTGTTTCTCCCAGTACTTACACCATGGGGTGTTTCTCAAGATTATCTAAGTGACAGGGCTGTGTATTAATGATAAGCATTTAAATGAAGACACATTTTAAAGACTTCGCTTTAACCAACTGCCTTCAAGCTTGGTAAGAAACGCTGTTCAACCTATGAGTATATGGAATAATAACAATAATTATTATTACGTCGGTCAAAATGTTAACAACTTTTAATCATGTTTAATAAAATGGGCCAAAGAAACCGACCATGCAAAATGAAATGATTTTTTCTCTCAGAATGCATTAACTATTTTCGTATGTGTATACAAACATGAAGAAGTGAGTTGTATCTGTTATCATATGCCATTATTATTTTTGTCTGGTTCAGATTTTTAAAGAAGTTTAAAATGACATAGTCCCTTTAAGATCACTACTGTCTGTCTTGTTTACATGTACCTGTGCAACACTTTGATAGAATTGTTTAAACAGTGTCAGTCTGAATTCCAAAATAAATCTAGAGTTACAAGCCTTGGTTTAAAACCAGTGCTCATTAGATATCTATTCTGGTAGGTTCAGCTGTTCATGCTTGTATCAGTAGCATACATGTAGTTGCATACCATACATTCTTTTCAAATATGTACAATATCGTAAACTACTGCCTGTCACACCATTGATAAACTTGTTACTCATTTATGATAAAACCGTTTAAACTGTGTAGGTAACTTACCATATAGGGGTGTATTTTGTTTGGCCAAGAATTTAGCCCTTAACATTTAGTTTGTTTACCAAGTTGCGTCAGTCAAGTTAACTTTAGTGTACAAGTTAGTAAAGTGTGGCTAGCTGTGTTGTAAATGCATGTCCTTTTAAGGTAAAATGTGGTAAACTTTATAATGTATGCAGTCAGTCCTGTCACGAAGTGTAAAGCCTTATACGGAAGGAATGTGATTTTTTCACCACACCTGTATTCAGTAAATACAAAGTTAATAGACGCTTAAATTCCCAAATTAACGGGTATAAGTCATACATTCACAAAATGGTGAGAAAAAACCCTGCATACAAATTAATTAACCCATTTATGCCTAGTGGACTCTCCCATCCTTCTAAATTGGATCAATTTATTTCCAAAATTAGGGTTGTCTAGTATATTTATTTCTATATTTAGAATATTTCTTACAGAAATTCCTTTAAGCAAACAGCGCAGACCCTGATGAGACGATGCGGCATCTCATCTGGGTCTACGCTGTTTGCAAAGGCCTTTTTTCTAGACGCTAGGCATAAATGGGTTAAACATATTCCATTTGACAATTATATGACTTATACAGGTCCGTTAATTTGGGAATGTTAACGTCTATTAACTTTGAAATGGAAAACAAATAAGTATTTATGTCTGGTTTGTTACTTTCAAATAGTAATTGAGAAAGCTATTTTTGTAACATAAAACAAGGAATACTAAACATAAAGATATCAGTAAAATGGATATTGCAACTTCAAACTTCTTTTTCTAACATGTATAATTTACCTGCAAATATTTTGAACCGAAGACAAGAGGCCTTTTGAATTTTTGTGTGTGGAAATTTCAATTTAATTTTTGTTTTTTTCAGTAGTCTAAATTAGTAATAAAGTTGTGTGTATTAAAATGGTCATGATATGCGTTCCGCATCCTTGGTTTTTGTGTCATGTTGAGATTTCTATAATGCTTAATTTATAATTATAATCTGTCATGACTCTTGAGTCTTAAATTACCAAATTTTTAAAGTAATATCTAGCTTTTTATGTCCCCCAGTCTATACTGGGGGACATATTGTTTTTGCCCTGTCTGTTGGTTTGTTGGTTTGCACAAACTTTAACATTTGGCCATAACTTTTGCAATATTGAACATAGCAACTTCATATTTGGCATGCATGTGTATCTCATGGAGCTGCACATTTTCAGTGGTGAAAGGTCATCTTTCAAGGTCAAATATATGGGTCAAAAGGGAACGTAGTGTTTCACAAACACATTTCTTGTTAGTATGAAAATTCACAAAGTATATGTTACTGTAGTTCGCCTTTGATTTAGTTTGATACAATTCTTTTGTATCTTAGTAACGTTATATAATTATTTTTCTTTATAATATCTTCACTTTGTTAATGTCCTTCGTCACTTCCAACAGCTGTATGTTATGTTTTTGCTCCAATTCACCTGAATCTGTCTTGCATATGCTTTATGTGCGAATACACAGGTAATTAGGCATACCTTGCTACACATGTCTAATAACAGTCTATAATGCGTTTTGTTTTACAGAAGCAAATACCTAACTCAGCCAGAATTCTATATTCTATCTATCTGCAGTGAAAGTGTTGGTTTATAGCATCTTCATTTACTTTCTATTTTAGTTTGGCAGTTCATCAAAACTGTGGTATTGGTATCCTGATAGCTTGAATGTAGGAAACTTGTCAAGTCTGTTATAGGCCAAGCATAATTATTGCACATTACAATTCTTGAATGAATTTGGGCCAGTGTGAGTCAGATACTGGCACTGTTTTGATTTACAGATGTTTTATGTCAGAAACTCTTGATAGAAAATTGAAATGGAGGCTGATTCAAAATTTGGGGGGCTTTTTTTAAGTAATTTTAGTATTTTTCAAGTTATTCTTTGCAAAAAAGCTCATATGCATAAGCAAGTGAGGTGTATAGATATCAAGAAATACAAATAACAATTTTCTATAAGAACAGTCCTGCTTTTGCTTTACCACTGGACCTACTTCGCTCTCTACATATACTTTGATAAATACCATGTGCCTTATTATATAGCAGTATCTTTCAATCACTGGGATGTTGGGTGCCAGTGTCTTCACACTTACAATTTATACCCAACTCTCAATCCGTGTTCATCATATATAAACTTTTTCTGTGATGTCATCATTTTAAATATTGAGTATGATGTACTTTATTTAAAAAAAGCTATCAGCATATTATTGCCCCACAGTGTGAATATTTGCATGCTACATGTAAGGCATTCAATACCAAATGATAATGATAATTATACAAGCAGGAGCAGAAAATGTAACATTAGCCCGTTTAGCTTTGGAACCGAATTTTAAAGGCCTTTGCAAACAGTTTGGATCCAGATGAGACGCCACAAAACGTTCAAGAAAATGCTAATTTTAGAAATTCAGCAGACGACATTTTAGCAAATGACAAATTTCCCAGCATGTAAAGGGTTAGAAATAGTTAAAGCTTACTCTGATGATTAGGTGCATATTGATCTATGGCCAGGCCAGGGGTGCTCTTCTTACCGGGCAATAATAGGCCACAAATCAAGTCATAACTGACACAGTCAAGCAATCAATCAGTGAATAAAATGACCCATTCAGATTCAAGTTATTGCTAGCAGACCTTTGTGTTGAGAGTCTAGATGCCTATAAGTAGAGTTCCATGGTCTTAGTGACATAAGTCTGTTGCATTATAAAAACATACTTCTTGATGTCCATGTGCAGTCTATTATTGGGCCATCGACTGAAGGTCGTAACTAAAGGACGTAACTAAAGCAAACCATGTGTTGAGTATGGGGTGTACATGTAAGTCATGCGGCAAGATGGGGTTTTACATGTAGTACATGTAATTCATGTGGCAATCATGGCATCTTTGACTATTATTTCGGTGCCATCGATTGTGTTCATTGCAGAGGACCATGTATCTTTATGTATGTTATTGGTGAATGTCATCGACTTTTCTTGCATGGTATCCATTTTAAGGACAAGATAAGTGTCTGAAAGATAGTTCAGTAGTTTGATAAACAGTTTTAAGTTTCTTCAAGGAAGATGTGCATGCATGCATTTGATTTTGTTTCAGGAATGTAAGCAATGCACAATTATTGATGAAATTGGTATTGACTTTATATAAAAATGGATTATTGTTCTGTTCTTTCAGACTTTTACAGCATGGTGCAACTCACACTTGAGGAAAGCCGGTACACAAATAGAAAACATAGAAGAGGACTTTCGAAATGGCTTGAAGCTGATGCTATTACTTGAAGTGATTTCTGGTGAACAATTGCCGAAACCCGACAGGGGAAAAATGAGATTCCATAAGATAGCCAATGTGAACAAAGCCTTGGACTATATTGCTAACAAAGGAGTTAAACTGGTTTCAATTGGTGCAGAAGGTTAGTTCATTGACCAATAAGAACTAGCGTTGGTATTTGATTATAGGTACTGGATGACAACTCGCTCCAAGTCCAAGTACCAAAGATTTGTTTTGAATGTACAGGAACATGATTTGAAGTATTGAATCTTTTGCTACCGTAAGAATGATTTGTACTTAAATATTACAAAAGCCAGTTGCAATAGATTCCTAAGCCAGTTTTTTCCTTCTTTAGCAAAGACCTTATACAGGCCCCTTCCGACCAACATAATTGCTTTAAAATCATGCAATGTTACACAAAAATCAAGTTTACCTTAGAAATTTGTTTCCACTTTCCCAGTTTTGTTGATATTTTCCCCCCAAAATGGAAGGCCAGGCACTTTCCCCAAATTAAGAAAAAAAGCCCTGCCTATGCAACTACTTAAATGTATATGCAAAAAAAGCCCCACAAATATTATAATAAGCTGTCCTAATCCAGTTTACAATGACAGATCAAGTGTTGTGAAGAACACACTGACCTCAGTTTAGGTCAAAAATGTTATTCTTCTATGTACTATTGACGGTTTAAAAGAGTGGTTAAAGTCACTGAACAAGACATATGATTCTTTGTTTCGTGCTTACATGTTTGTAAAGTTAATTGTTTTGTGATGACTGCTGATCAGTTTTGAAATGCATCATGTTTTAGTGCTCAAATTCATGAAATTAATTCAATGGGTGAGTTGAGACTGGTTTAAAACTGATTACAGTACTAATGTTTAAGTCAGATTTGTGTTAAATGTCTGACCCATTAGTATTGACTATTCTAACTTGATAGTATCAGTAGGGTACATCCGAGGGAAATATAGAAGATTTTTGCAACCGGATCATTGACAGATTATGATAACTTAACAGCAAATATGCCGGGCACCAGTAATTACATGATGCATTTAAATAGTCTTTTCCTTGGATTTTTTCGTCATCATTGATTCTGCCACAAATACTTGTGTGCAACTCAACATCACTTCTGGTAGTGTCCGTATTTATACATGAGTCCATTCTTTCCCGGCCTTACCCTACTTAAATTGACCAGTGCCGGGCTTGCAAACTTGTGCTAATTTCGATCACTGTATGCTTAAATTATTTAACCAGGTTTTCAATGAAAGAGCAAATTGATGGTTGCTGGTCCATAACTTTAGTTTGAATTGCCAATTTTAACTTTTGAGATTGTATTTGTGGCCAGTTTTATCAAGGTCAAGGTTAACATTACTTAAAAAGTCATAAACACTGTTTCTTCTCATTAAGCTAAGTTTGGATTTAGGTATCGCACTGCCATTCATTTTGTGTATAGGTAGCTGACAGGCGAACCCAGCTTACGATTGCACAATTATTAAATTGAATAAACAAAAAAATAAATGAGGAAAGCCTGATTTTGAGGCATTGTCATCCTGCTTCTTTCATGCATATTATTGACTCTGGATTACTGTTGATACCTTTCTGGGCTTTTTTTCCTTCTTTTCCCCCAAGAGAAAGGCCCTTCTCCCTAAGAGAATTTCTTTAAAATGATGCACATTTCCCAAAATGTCAAGCTTACTTTGGAAAATTTCTTCCCCTTTTTCAGTTTTGTCAATAATTTTCTCCCAAATATGGAAGGCCGGCCCTTTACCCAAATCAAGAAAAAAAGTCCTGGTTGATATCTTTATTGCATCATTCTATCAAAATGATTAGCTCGGGGAGTTAAAAATGTTCAGACATTTTCAGTATGATTATAGCAGGATTTACAACAATTGGTTACAATAACAAAGTGGCACTTGAAGCCGTATTTCATAACCTATATTAAAACTTTACCTTCTGCTATCTCATGTTTTGATCTGAGTTTAGATATATCTCTTTGCTTTGGTATTCACCCACTTTGACCTGCATATTTGTACATAGCTTAGCATTCTTGAGCTTGGTAAATAGTGTTATAGTGAGCTACTTAAAAAATGCTGGCCAATAGAAAGTTGTATGCATTATTAAGATCAGTGGATGTAAACATATTTGTAGATTGTAAATAAACATGAATGTTTCTGAGTAGATTTGATTCCAAATAGGTCAAAACAGTGTGCAAAATCTGCTGAAGTAAAAATGTTTGCTTATTTTGAATGTTAAAGCCCAAACACAAAATGTATGATTTTTTTTTTTAATTCCAATGTATTTTTGCAAACATTCAATGGCAATAGCAAAGAATATGCTAAAGAACCCTAATTATAAATGTCTTTTTTTTTTAAATTGCTTGCAATATTGATCTTGCCAAGACAGTAAATCTTCAAAGAACATGACTGTAACTTGATAAGAAAAACCAAGAGTAAGAATAAATTGACCTTTACATTTCATACTCATTTTCAGCAGTTTGTATTCCGAGACTAAAAAAAAAAAAGATTCCAGGTTGAAAATTGTGATCAGTATTGGCACCAAAATAACTCTTCCTACTTTGGCCACAGTTTCATCTTTTGATCGATTTATTATAGGTGATAGATAATGTTTTGTGAGGAAAGTTGCGTATTATAAATATTAACCCTTTGCATGCTGGGAAATTTGTCATCTGCTAAAATGTCGTCTGCTGAATTTCTAAAATTAGCATTTTCTTCGATTTTTTTCAAAGAATACTATCAGAATAGCAAACAGTTTGGATCCTGATGAGATGCCACGTTCTGTGGCGTCTCATCTGGATCCAAACTGTTTGCAAAGGCCTTCAAAATTCGGTTCCAGCACTGAAAGAGTTAAATAGACGTACAGGCCATGGCTGTCAGATAGGAACCAAATGTTCTTGATGGATGACATAGCAATTATTACTAATAATGTTTGAAAATGTTACCTTTGGTATCAAACTTATTTAGTTTAAACCTATTTATTTTAGCTCTATTGCATCGAAAGCCTAGGGCTTATTGACACGCTCTCGAGTCCGTTTCCTGGGACTTACATGTAGAACCAGTACTCGGTGTCTTTTTTTTGAGGAAATCTAAAGAACACTCCCACAGTGGGGATTGAACCTCCTCCCGGTCACTAGACAGACACCATATCCACAACGCCACCGCAACCTTCAAACTTATTCGTTCTTGTTAATTTGTGATGCAAGAGTTTTGAGTGTTCAAACAAACATTTGGTTGTTCTGGACCGTCAAGATTACTGCTACTGCGGAGCCCCCTCACCTTCATGGGTTGTCAATGATTATAAATTATTTTTTCTTTTGCATTTCAGAAATTGTGGATGGCAATGTAAAAATGACACTAGGTATGATCTGGACCATTATCCTGCGATTTGCCATCCAAGACATTACAGTAGAAGGTAAGACACCAATTGTTTTCACATATATTGACCTTTTTACAATAATCATGCTACATGTCTATGCAGGGCTCAGCCACACGGGAGACGTGGGAGATAACTTCTCCCTGGACATATTAAGTTCTCCCTCTTATTACATGAAGGAGAAGTGACTTCTCCTCCTTTTGAGATTAATTTTGAGCCAGAAATTGGCCGATAATATTATAATTTAATTTTATTAAATACAATAATAACACAACATTAACACTTAAGTGTGTTTGTTTATATTTATTAATGTTTTCCCCCAATAATAAAAATGTCTAAGCGAGGTCGAAAAACGTCCGCTAAATATATGTCGATTGCAAACTTTTTCCAACCGAATAGGCAAGCGCGAATATGTGCCGAATCATTCGTGTTATCGATTTGTTAGAAACTGTGTATGCAGCAATTGAAAGTAGCGAGTTGACATCCAAAAACATGACGTAAGTCCGTGATTGAAAAAAAACCTGTCAAAAGTGGGAAAGACATATCCCTGGTTAGAAATTGTTGACGTTGATGGAACAGAAAAAAAGTTGAAATGTGCATACTGCACCCAGTCTGTGCAACAGATGTAAAGCAGCAATGATTTTGAGGTATAAATGTTTATCACTTATTTCACCCTATTTAAAAACTGAAATCACCCTATTTTTCAAAATTAAGGGGTGAAAACCCTATTACCAAAATAATTATCTGGGGCACTGCAATGATGTTGGGCATGGTGTAAGGAGGGGAATAACATAAGTGAAGAGTTGATTAAACGCTGAACAGAAACCACGTCTCCTTTAAGTTCCTGAGGGAGTCACTTCTCCCTCAAATTTGACCTGAGGGAGTCACTTCTCCCTCAAATTTGACCTGAGGGAGTCACTTCTCCATCAAATTTGAACGTATGCTAAGCCCTGCTATGTAAGTAGAGTTATGGCACACTGGACTGTTTGTGGTGGTTTCTGATTGCTGTCTAGTTTCTGAAATATTGACAAAAGGGAGCTTGATGTGGTACTTTATGAACAGTTTTTACATAGTAATTGGTTGAAATAGATAACTGTGTTTTTGTCACGATCAGGATCATATACACAGCATAATTGCTATCCTGATAAAGACAAGCGTATTGAACATACCAACGACTTAATCTTACATCATTAAATCAAACCTTATCTTGTATTTATGTTGAACACACTTCATATTATTGTGTCAACCCGGTTCAAGTTACCTCCCCCTATATTTGGGCTTATAGGTGTCATGTTCTGAGAAAACTGGGCATAATGCATGTGGGTAAAGTGTCGTCCCAGATTAGCCTGTGCAGTCTGCACAGGCTAATCAGGAACGACACTTTCCGCTTTTATGACATTTTTCGTATAAATGAAGTCTCTTCTTTGCAAAAATCTCATTTAGGCGGAAAGTGTTGTCCCTGATTAGCCTGTGAGGACTGCACAGGCTAATCTGGGATGACACTTTACGCACATGCATTAAGCCCAGTTTTCTCAGAACACGACTCATAGTAGCTAGTATTTACTCAAGTCAAGCTGTTAAACTTGGGGCTTTATCAGTCTTGCTACTGCATTGACTCCTGGACAACCATGGAATGATAAGTGCTCAATACCCTGGGTGAGGGTTTTATTCACCTGGTGTTGCTATGCCAGTCAATGTGACAGTGGTATCACCTTTAACAAGTTTCAGTTCACTTTCACATAAATCTGACTCAGGGAGGTTTGTTTCTGAACTTAAGCCCTTTTGGTGACCGATTTTCAACTTGCCCTATTGCTTTTTGCAGAAAAGTAAAACAAACATACAGAATTATTAGAAAAGTATTATATTGATCACTGATTTTAATATTTTATATTTTGATCACTGATGTTCAGTTTGTTCACTAATATGACCACATTTGCCTCATCATCATGACCCTTACATTCACATGCATATATATTGTATTTAATTTACAGTCCAAACATTTGAATGAAAAATTATAAAGTCATATAAATATGCACACGTTAGCTTCTGAATTTAAAATGACTGCATATTAAATATATGGCCAATGAAGAACTAAATTTAATGGTGCACATTTAAATTTACATTCCTTCAGGGCATACTTGATCCTTATTATACATGTATTTGTAGATAAGATTCCATTTCACCGTTTGTTAAAATGACAGCCAAGTGGTTGCACATTTTGATTTACTGTCTCAACTCTTTACATAATTGTATAGTACTGCATGCTCTGCTCTTGCGACACAATAATACTGTCTTTTATGGTGTGGAAATGTTAAATTAGGTCGTTTGGCCTCATAGTTTATTCAGGGCTGTTTAAGTCAGATTACACTGCTGATAGCTTATTTCAATGATAATTAAATCAAAATTTTAAACGCTTAAGAATGACTCATTGAATCCCTGCCAAGTTATGCATTGTCTGTGTATTTGAAGTAGTTAGTTGAAAATGGGGAGTTTTTCAATTTATTTCCTGTGAGGATAGGCAGATGGCTTGTAAAGTTGAGATGGTTTAAGAAACGCTGATTTCACATAGGAATGCCTGAGTTTGTTTGGTTGAAAGCTTGTAATCGCTATTTCAGTTTTGCTATAGTTTTCTTTTCACCTTGACATTGTTAAAAGTCTGTGGTATGTCAATGTGATTATCGGGTGATTTGTTTAAAACTTGCCCAATGATATGACAACATCTATAGCTACCTGCTTTTCACATTTCTTCTCAATTTAATACCATTGAGCTGTGATGGAGAATTGTATTAAAGATAGGGAAAATGCCCTGGAAAATGTGTATACAATTTTCTTTTTATGTGAATGCTAACTATTGAACTTTTTTCTCACAGTTTGTCCAACCATTAGAGCAATCCTTATCGTAGGATTTTTGTTCAAGAGAATTTTATCAGTTTACGCTCGTTTTACGTCATCTCTAAACAGAAGTGCTCCTATTTTTAGATCATTCCCAGGAATGTTTGCTGGTTCAAATAATTCACATCAGCCGCTATGTTATATATATGTTTTTATCAGTGCACCATGAGATATATACAGAGCAAGATGATTTGGTATTTTCTAGAGCAACTAGGCATAGCTCAGGTGTAGTTGTATCATGTTTGTATTATGTCTGTCTTGACCTTGCCTGCGAATTACCAAGGTTGTCAGGTATTGTGTATTAAAACTGCGGGTTGTGTTTATGTGAATACATTTTGTACACTGCAATAAGATGAGTGGATTGTTTCCACATCGTTAACCATAATCCTGACGGTTTCAATATTGTCTGGGATGTGTTGAATTTGTTTAAGATTGAATACAATTTTGATCTTAAGAGGATTGGGGAATTTTTTAAGTTCAACTTTTACAGGAAATTAATGCTGGTATTTAATTCATGTTGTGTGATAAGCCTAAAGATTCATGACTTATCCCCAAAACAAGTTTTGTTGAAGGGCTGGAGTCATACTTTCCAAATAAGATTTAAAAAAAAAACTCATGTTCAAACAGCTTGTGAAATATATCATGCCCTTATACATGTAAAACTCTTTTCCTGTGTCCTTTCTGTACATAAATAATCCTAGTTTGGTGATCATGTGGCTAAGAAAGTTGTATAACTTTGTAACCATTACCTCTAATTGTATACTTTGATGGTGTTACATTTAATGGGTATTGCACAGATTCTGCGTGGGACAAATAAATCGAATACCTTAAGGCTTTAACCTTTGCATCCACCCACTTAACCTTTTCCCTCTGGACTTATCAAGCAATGATGAAGCAACTTACTACAGTTGAATGTTATGTTTGATTAGCATAGTTTCAACGCAACTATGCTTATGTTAGAGCTACATTTCGAAAACCGACATGGAAGGGTTGACCATTATGAAGCCTTACCTGATCAAAATTCAGATGAAATATCTATTTAATATAGTATATGGTAATTCGTACCATTTTTTATTAAGAAACGTTTTTCTAACGTTTTCTTCCAAGAATATTGCTGACACCGTTTTAAGTGAATTTTTCTAAGACCGTTTGACGTGAAAAAACCTTCTAAGAAACTAAAACAAATTTCGTTTGTAAAACAATTCTGTTCTTGTTGATAGTGACCTCACACCTACTTTCTATTTTCTTTGTTTATTGTTCTGGGAGAGGTCAAATGTTTACATAACTGAATTCATTAGGCCCTAGTTTAAGGATATCATATGTAAAATTTCATTGGTTAATTATAAATAGAAATTTACATATTCTCAACAGGAAGTGGGGCATAAAGCACTTTCATTCTTTGAAAATGTGTAAAAAAATGGCGGAGTACGATGAATGTTTTCTGATTATTCTGACATGGATTCTGACCTGCCTTTCTATGGATTTGATGAAGTAGAGTTTGAAAGTAATAGAGATGTGTTAATTGAAATTAAAATGATTTACTTTGAGCCAGAAATTAACGTTACGAGTATCTAGCTAACGGTTTAAATGTGGCATGGAATTTAATGGATTCGCGCGAATTCTGGACGAATGTTGTGTCTGTGAAATATTAAATGGAAAGCTGTAAATGTACATGTATCAAGTCGGAAAAGAAAACGGATGGTTGCATAATGGTATGCGTGAAATAATGTAATTCTACTTATTTATTTTCATAGTTATGTCATTTTGTAACCATTCACATTCGTCACGATTTGGAATTCCCGTTTCTAAAAATAGAACATTTTGGTAGCATGAACCGACAAGAGAGGCGACTCGTGATGTCACAAATCGTTAACATTTACTTCAGCAGCAACTTCCCTGTATNGAGTGGGGGGGGGAGAATTGGCCTAGGCCACTTTTTCCCCGGGGAAAAAATGGACTAGTCCATTTTTTCCTCAGGGGAAAAAGAGGCCAGGGGGGGAAAAATGGCCTGTTACACCGGGATTTACTAAATTATTTTATATGCTAAAAAACTGGCATGGTTCTCATATGAGCTACACCTCTTTCCCCATTTTTGATCCTTGATAATTCCATAACAATTTGTTTCACTTTCTTTTTCTATAAGGTTATCTGTCCTCTCAAGAATGACACATGACAATCTGAAAAAGAAAACTGAAATTGAAAACTACAAAGATTAGTTAATTGGTTAATTAAAAAATCACAAAAGTAGCAAAAAGAGTAGCGAAAGTACAGAAACCTCGGGATGAAGGTATATTGTAAAGACAGATATTGATGTCCAGTCTCAACTTTAGTGGCAGTTTTCATGTATCTTTTTTCACAAATTCAGACAGTTTTATGGTGGCTTTAAAATGTAATGTCTACTTTGAATACATTTTCTACTTGCTTCATTCTTTCATAAAAATGTTAATGGTTGAAAATCAGACGTAAGAGTATCCGTTTTGACTTCCATTTTTGAACTGTTTATAATGATGTTTTAATATCTTTAAAGTAGAAATCACAGTGGTATCACAATAGTGTCAATGTGTGATTGTCATTTCTTTTTAATTTACAATTTAAACAACAAAACTATAGGAAAACTAATTGCTTATCATGGCCTTATAACCTTACACATTATTGAAGCCTATATTGTTGTGGACTTAAGGAATACAAATTGTATGTGAATGGCCGCTTGTACATTGGTTGATGCAGTTTTCCTAGTAAAATGGCTGACAATGCCATCACTTGACCAGTGAACCTTGGTTCTGATGTTGTTTAAGTTGTACATGTCAGTATCCATACATCCCTGCCTATTGAATAACTTCACTCCCATTGTTTGGCCTGTAACCTGTAGGCGCAATTTTCAATCATTTTCAATTATCGCGCATCAGTAAACCATCTTGCTGTTTTGTAAGCATTTATGCTAGACAAGTAGAGTGAATTTTTGTCCGTTGCTTGTCATCTAGACACATTTTATGTCTTTAATTATTTTAATGATTTCCTTTTTTTGCTGAAATACGAGTACACCTTACACAGTGTGTTATGAATATGGTGTAGGATATAATAAGATCCAGTTTTTGCAATTCTTTATGGTTCATTTAATATTTGTGCAAGGTTTAAACTGCATGAGTTTAACTATTTTATTTGGTTATTGCTGTTAAATATGAATCACATTTACAAGTTTTAGTAAGAATGACAAACAAGAATTATTATGCAGTTTAGCCAGTATGCAATACAATGTAACAACATGTAAGAATTTTGCTTTACTATACATTTCAAATTCAGAAAACCATTTAAATCAAGGTGATGTAGTTTTACAATGTTAAAATTAAATAAATTGGTGAAAGGCTATTTGATACTATTAATTATAATTATATAATTAGGCACTTAAATAATATTTTATTTTTATTATCATTTCTAAGGCCAGCAGAAGTGGCTGAATCTTATACTGGGTGACTTTTCCATTTCTTACAGATATTGTTAATTTTTTTTATCCATCTAGTTATGGACCTTATTTGATCGACTATGTGTTGTAATTGGCCGTTCATAAAGCGGGAACCTAAACGTTTTTTAGGAAATGCCTTGTGAAAACAAGTGTTTACTGTCAATTTTTACATTTGTCAGACTGTCTTTAATATGTAGTGGTGGTAATCAATCCTATAGCGGCAAAACTCAAACTCAAGATAACGTCCTCTGTCCAGCTATTCAGGTTTTTGGTCATATCATGTCTGTATGGTATACATGTACTGTTTTTTTTCCCGTTCTTTAGCAAGGACCTTATATAGGCCCCTTTCCCCAAGAGAAAGGCACCTTCCCCTAAGAGAATTTCTTTTAAATGATGCATTTTTCCCCTACTTTCGAGTTTACTTTGGGAAATGTTTTCCCCTTTCTCAGTTTTGTCAATAGTTAAATTCCCCCCAAAATGGAAGACAGGCTCTTTCCCCAAATCAAGAAAAAAGCCCTGATGTTTATAATGAAGTATGTTATCCCTCATTTCCAGAGATTCTCAGATGGGACAGACACAATGAATTTATTGCAGCACCATTGGCAATCATTATCATTGTCATGTACCAACTAGTACCTACATGATGTTCCAACCAAGATTGTTGCCACGTGTTGATGGTTAAGCTAATTACCGACATGTGTCTGCTAACATGTTTCCTTCATGCGTTGTTGACACACCATTTGGTTCATGTGGATTTTCTTCATTATTTTGTTTATGGTAATTTATAGGGTTAAATTAGTCCACTGAACATTTATTGTCAAGTTGAATTGACAGATATATTAGAAAAAAGGAAAAAATTTATTAAAAAAAGCGAGGAAACAACTTAAGAGAGCAATAACAGCATCTTTGCTTATTGTTCGTAATTGATGTGAAATAATTGCCATGAATGTTAATGCAATAGAGGATTGATTCTCTGGTCTCAGAATGTAAATTGGTAATAAAATAATAATTTAAGAACGCAGATCCTTATGCTATAAAAACACTTCACAGAGTTTTATAGCCTTGCATTTATCTGTATTCATCTTTCTGTTTGGTTCTTTTTTTCCTGCATACTGTGCACATTCTGCATCTATTCCACTGTGTGACCGGTAAACCAACTTTACTCTTGATTTTACTATTTTACCTGGCTGCTGTTATGAACCTGGTGGTAGTAGGAGTATTATTCCTATGTCAGACTGTGCATCACATAGGTGTATTGTTTCTGGCAAGACAAATATTGCTGATCATTTACTTTTCAAGCAGCTGATAGGTTGCCAATTTCTGTATATTCTGTCTGGTAATCGTTTGGTACTTACTGCACTATTGCTGTTACTGTTATTGTTGTTCAGTAGGGGTAGGTCGGTGTTGTTCTGAGTTGGGCTTACCTATCAAGCATGGTATTTTTGGTATATCTTTGCATTCTAGTTATTGGAAGAATGTTACTTTATTGTATCACCAGGTTTTACTGTAAATTGTTCGATGACTCAAATATACTGTAGATGAAAGGGTGGAAATTATAAAGGAAAGTTCTGAACTAATAATGTCATTCAGCAATGTGCACAATAAGCGAATGCATTCAATCTATGGCGTATTCTGTTGAAGCTTACCCTTTTTTTTATAAACAAGGATTACAGGTAGAAAACCCCTTATAAATACTCCCAGTATGGCAAAATTCACACACACAAAAATCAAACCAGGCAAATGTGGTAGTTTTACAGTAGCTATATTCATTATTGCTTTGTTTTGTTTTAATTGCAAACTCAATATTTATGCAGATTTCTTTACTGTTCTTCAAAGTTAAAAAAACCCACAAAAGTTTGCAGTGTATAAAGCAATAGATTCAACATATTTCCTACACTTTCTTAATGCTGTGTTTTCGTTTCAGAATTGACGGCAAAAGAGGGATTGCTTCTTTGGTGCCAGAGGAAAACAGCGCCCTACAAGAATGTTAACGTTCAGAACTTTCATCTCAGGTATGAAGCAGCTTGTTGGCTGCCACAGGCTGATGACGACACATGATAAGACTCACAATGATCACAATGTCCTCCGTTGTTTATTAAAACTGATTTTAAGTACTGTTTGCATAGTTGCATAATGTTTATACAATGCCAAAAAAGTGTTCAGAAATCAACACCTGAGTAGTAAAATTGTTCCGATTTGTTAGTAATATAGGTCAGGACAGCGCTTTTTTTTTCTTGATTTCCGGAGAGGGCCTGGTCTTCCATTTGGGGGAAAAAATAATTGACAAAACTGAAAAAGGGGAAGAAATTTCCCAAAGTAAGCTTGAAATATGGGGAAAATTGCATCATTTTAAAGAAATTCGAGACTTTTAGGGGAAAGCCCTGATCACAAAAGCTGCACAGAACAGTTCAGTTCGCTAACCTGGCAACCCCTCTTGTTATAATTGATGAAGTCATGGGGTAGAATGAAGACAGGAAAAGTATGCTGATATAGTTTGCCTGGAGGATGGTTTATAAGGAATTTAATCCATCAATGTCACATACCAAAACTACATTTTGTCAACATTATTAAGTTGAATTGATTTGTTTAAAAGAATACTCACATACAAAATAATGAATAAATATTATATTTTTACGCACAGACACATATACATATAGATATATATATAGAGAGACAATTGGAAATTATTAATTATATTTTATTATAACATTCACCAAGATTTACAAAATGAAGGCAGGGGTTTATAAGGGAATATACTGTGCATATGATAACAGCAGTAGTGAATCTGGCTGTGTTAATGGTAGCATTCCATTTTTGAGGAGACAATTTTGCAACAAGTTTGGAGAAATTGTAAATGTTCAATATCACACATATAATTGTCATCTAGTTTCTTACTCCCAGTGTATAGAAGGCTTTAAGAGCATTGGTCATATTTTGAAAAATTATTCTGAGTCCAGTATATTATCATGCATCGTCTAAGACTTTCCATTGATTGTTGACTTGTGACAATGCAATGCTGTCATCAGTAATTGGCAGTATTCCCCATTTGATAATTATTCCACTGGGAAGATCAGAGCAATGTTCTTTGGCCAATATGCAAACAACCGGATCTTATGCTTTTACTTAATTATGGCGTGTTCTGACAAAACTGGGCAAAATGCTTGTGCGTAAATTGTCATCCCAGATTAGCCTGTGCAGTCCGCACAGGCTAATCAGGGACGACAATTTCCGCTTTTATGGAATTTTTCGTTTAAATGATGTCTCTTCTTAGCGAAAATCTAGTTTAGGCGGAAAGTGTCGTCCCTGATTAGCCTGTGCGGACCGCACAGGCTAATCTGGGACGACACTTTACGCACAAGCATTTTGCCCAGTTTTCTCAGAACACGACTCAATTATTCTCATTGATGGGGATGCCATTGTATGATGTGAGCCGCATCATGTAAAAATGGGTCTTATGCCATTTTTGTCCGACGTATCTCCAGCCCAGCATGTGGATTAAGCGCAGTCTTTTCAGGAGCTACCCGGTCAGTTAATGACATCACAAAGCCTTTGGTGACTCTAAAGCGGACAGCGTACATGTAGCTCCACACATGACATTATACCTATTTTCGCATGAAGGTGCTCATATTGTGGACTTGTCACTGTCATTAAGTGCCTGAATGGTTTTGAAACTTTGCAAAGTAAATGTATCTAGCTAACACGCCAATGACCAAGGGCGCACTGGGTAAATCTTCTGAATTTAATGTTTGCTCCAAAGTATTACATGTACAAGAAAATATTTTTCGCAAATACTCTAAATTTGTTCATTGTGAATGGAATGCTTTTTTAGTTAAGATTTTAGACTTTATTTCCTGAATTGTTTAACTACATACTTGAACATTCTTTTTGAGAAATGTGCTGATTCAGCTCATGTGATGAAACAATTGTGTTTCTACTTCCTTCTTTTCCTATTGTTATTTTTTTTTCTTTAAGAGATACGGACATAAATGAGTAAAGTGGTGAAGTTCACGACATGTCAAAATTTCAAATGAAAGAAGCAAAGTTGAGCATCTGGTTACAGCTTGGTTTTTTCCCTGTAATTACAACATGTATATTATTAGGTTTCGTTTCTGATACTAATCTAATTTTGTTCTTTAGTCATTTCTAAACTATAAAGGATGCCTGGAATAAACATTGAATTTCCACTGATTTTGCTATCCCACGGCATAAGATAAATAAAAGATTGTGTTAAATCAAATAACAATTCATTTCATTATTAGTAATCAGATTTGCTGCAGAGTGATGCACGAAGAATTTCTTAGTGCGGGTTGTTTTTAAAATCGCCTTTATGTTCCTTATTTGGTGTGATAATGGAATCTGATTTTCAGGAACTATCATCATTTTTTACCTTAGCTTAGGTGATCACAGATATTTCAACATTTTCAGGTCTTTTGCAGTAAAGTATGATAAAAATGGGACATTATACAATCGGCATTGTTTAGAGGCCTATCTTCATTAATGAGTGCCGATAGTTAAAATCATTAGATTTTTTCCATTTCAGGATCTTAAAAATATCATAATAATGTCCAAGAGTGCCTATTATAGAGATAGCAATGCCTTGATTCATTTCATAATGCCCATAATGTTGTGCTGTGAAAACTGCCATTATGCATTATAGCTGGAAAGATGGGTTGGCATTCTGCGCCCTTATACATCGGCATAGACCAGAACTTCTTGACATCTACAAACTTTCGAGGGTAATCATTGTCTGCCTGACGCCCCTGCCTGATCTTGTTGTGAATTTGAAATCGAACCATATATTCTGTAGATTTGCATTCTATTATTTTGTATTTTTGCAAAAAAAAGTTTGACTGATCGACTTTAGAAGGAATCTATCCTGAACAAAGCAGGAAAAGAACATCAAAGATAATAATTTTGTGAGCCACGTAATGCAATAATACGTCTTTTGCCATTTGCGGCTAGCGTAGCTCCAGACCAGCCGTAGCATCCACCCAGCTACTCTGTAAGCTTACAGACCAGACTACGCAATTGTGCAGGCTGGGCAGGAGCCACACTGGCCGCATATGGCATAAGACTCAATTTTGCACAACACCGCTCACACACTTCAATGTCAATTGTAAGCTGATTGCAAATCTAAACAGGAAGATTTTTCGCATTCCCAGCCTATAGTTGTTGAAACAAAATCCTGTTATTCGAGAGTGTTGTTTATTTGTGACTGCTTTTGCCGGATCAATAGTTTGAGTGGTCAACATGACTCCACTTCTAAAGTCTGTCAATGTAAAACCTGCTTCAATGCCAGAGGCCCATATCATTTGAATGCTGTTGCTTTACTGTAATTGACAGCAATACATGACTCAAACATTTTTTTTAAAATTGTATTCAGGGAATTTCTTATACACAAATTTTTCATAATTTTATCTATTTTGATTGATCATCCTTATTTATTTTTTTCTATTTCAATGATTTTATTTATTTCATAATTTTATCTATGAATAAATTATTCAAACCACATAAATAATTTTAATATTTTGCTATGCCATTAATTCAACATGACCTGCGTTAATAATGACATGCTTGATTTGGGTATCTGACATTGAAGTTATGCATGGCGGTTTTAAATAGAAATTTCGCCATTATTGCATACTTTTTCTTTGCATTTTATTTTGTTTACAGTGATTTGCAAGCAGACTGATGCATGTATTATTCATGTTTAGTTTTCACTTGTTAGATATTAGGCTCGCTCTGTGAAAAGGGGGTTTAATGCATGTGCATAAAGTGTTGTCCCAGATAAGCCTGTGCAGTTCACACATGCTAACCAGGGACGACAATTTCCGCTTTCATGGAATTTTTTGTTTAAAGGAAGTCTCCTCTTAGCAAAAATCCAGTTTATGCGGAAAGTGTCGTCCCAGATTAGCCTTTGCAGACTGCACAGGCTTATCTGGGATGACACTCAACGCACATACATTAAACCCCCTTTTCACAGAGTGAGGTTCACAGTACATTTTGATCAAGGTGTGTCGAAATATGTGATACAGCAACATGACAGAAAAAGATATTATGGCACTGTCTTCTCTTGGACTTATTTGAATGGGCAGATAAATCAATAACTGACAAGGCTTCCACTTGGGACATTTGCGTTTATTTTGTTATTTGTTGATGTTTCTGTGTCATTTGATCCATAAGGACACTTTGCATCTGATGAAATTGATGAGATGAAATCTTCTCAATAAGAAAGGCTTGCCATTAATGCTGCAACGCTTAGTTTTTTTGCCATTTCTAGACGACAATTGTCACTGTCAACAGAAACTCAAAGCATTTGAAAGAAGTGAAATTAATATTTCATGTAGTTTTTTTGCAGTCATTTTGCTGTATTGTTTTCTGCATGTAAGAAATGATAGAAAAAGGTCTAACAATATGCAGGGTGCTGCGAAACACTTCAAAGATTGGTTGGGTAGCATGCAAGATATTAAAATAAATTCAGCAATTATTTTGTTGACTATTCTATGAGATAAGCAATAGTAAATATGGGTTGCGCTCCGAGAAAATGGGTTTAAAGCATGTGCCCAAAGTGTTGTCCCATATTAGCCTGTGCAGTCCGCACAGGCTAATTAGGGACAACATTTTTTGCCCAAACTGGATTTTTGCTAAGAGGAGACTTAATTGAAACTCAAAATACCATGAAAGCAGTGTCGTCCCTGATAAGCCTGGGATGCCACTTTACGCACATGCATTAAACCCCCCTTTTCAGTTTTCACAGAGCTAGGCTCAATTTAAAAGAAGGATCCATGTTCAGCACCCTGTTATTGAGTTGTAGACCTTTCCCTAGCATTAAGTAGTGTCCCTGTTATGGAAATTTTGACTTGCATTATTTGCTTGATTAGATTTAGAATTGAATGTATCATTATTTTCATAACGTTTTTGCATGTATTGTTTTGCTTGTTTTTCTTTAGTTTTAAAGATGGCTTGGCCTTCTGTGCACTCATTCACCGACATCGACCCGACCTGATTGACTATCATAAGCTCGCCAAGGTAAGCTTGCGTAGACCGGACCTGCTTTCATACTACAGTATTAGCACACATTTTGTACTTAATGTACTCCATTCTTGAGCTTAGAGCGTGATAAATATTCATGTTATTCTATACAGAATGTTGGCATATTGTCGTTTTCATGTAATAAATCACGCATTCTTGCACTTTGAAAATTTAAAAGAATTTTAGTTAAGGTGTGGGTGTTTTTTCAAACTTTGTAATGCAGTAGAAATTTAAATTACTCCAAAATCAATATTGTATTCTTTAGAAACTATTTACCTTTGAAATGTAATGCACATTGATACCGGTTGTTGGTCTATAAATACAAAATACAATCAAAGTTATCAGATTTCATATTAACAGTATATTTAGAATTCATTTAAAGTCCACTGTATTGTGGACTTCCTCTTATTTGCTCACAATACTAATGAAGTTTATATTTTACTTCCTTTTATACACCATTGTTTAGATCTTGGCAAAGCTATTGCTTTCAGTTTTCATCAAAACAAGCTGATTGCAATCTAAGGGTGATTGACTGCCTATAACTTGAACATTTCTGATACCCACTCACTATATATAAGCCTTGCTCTGAGAAAACCGGGTTTAATTAATTTGCGTAAAGTGTTTCCCAGATTAGTCTGTGCATCCACACAGGCCGACACAAAACTGTACGCACATCATGCATTTAGCCCAGT